>JADLZK010002415.1:0-72983 GCA_015847255.1 Hyparrhenia diplandra
GCCTTGTCTCACAGGTACCCCTGGTTTCGCTGGGAACTAAAGCTGCACTACCATGGCCTGCTCCTTTCTGACACCAGCTGCATCACCTGCCCCTCTACATTTTTTGGCCCTCAGCTCCTGTATCCACAAAGAAATTTGCGTCTCAGCTAGTCGCTGCCGGCACTGATGTCCATTGCTTACTCGCTGAGTTTCCACCCTCCAATGTGGATCCAAGAGGCCTGGGATACGTCACTGGTGTCATACATGCGCTTCACCGCACAGCACACAAAATACGAGGCCTGCTATCTCTCTTATACTTTCCCCTTTTCTCTTCTCTTTGTCTTGGCTCTTCCTGCAGCTGTTTGGTTGGTGAACCATATTGGCACGACATCACCTTGTCCAGCATCGCCCCACAAGCACCTAGGCATCACCTAGGTGATATGAGTTTGGGTAGGTCACCATGCCTCACCTATATACCACCCTTAAGAAATGGTTAACTCAGTGAATGGATCATCGATCGCGCAATTTAGTCTTCATATTTCCCATCCCTTGTAATCACTTAATGTTGTTTGGGCTGTTCTAATACACACTTGCAAAACCCAACAGAAAATGTCTCTAGTTTAGTAATTCATGAATAATACATGATCTTGACTATCATCACACGGTTATAGGTGGAGCACAAGGCTCACGATATGTAAAAACATGACACTAGTGTATAACATAGGGTGCATCTGGCAGGGTTCATGATTCACCAGGAATAGAATCACTTTATGAGGCCGTTTCACTCCTAGTATAGATTCTGTTTCATGAAAGATAGGATGGTAGTTAAAATGACAGATATATACACTGTATTTTGCATTACAGTTGATGTTGACATTTAACTGTTAAAGGAAAATCAGGACCATACCAACTGCTTCGTTAGTTCATCTGTTATTTAACAGTTCAAGGAAAAACTGTGTTCACACTAACAGACATATGTGGCAGAACAAAATGCAAACTCCACAGTAACATATTCCCTCTATTCCAAATTGTGTACATTGCTAGCAAGATAAAATTAACCATGGTGCATCCAAACAAGAGGGCTAATATGTGGGCTAATTTTTAGCCAATAACTGGTTGCTAGCCAACTAGTTTACCAACCTGTAATTTGATCTAATTTTTAGCTCAACTAGTAACTAGCCCAAGCTTATCCGAATAGCAAAAACCAAAAAATATGTATCTAGAAAAGCCAAAACGTCTTACAATTTGGAATGAAGGGAGTACGTAATTATAACAGTGCAAGTTCGGAACACAAGTGGGTAGTTCAGGTTTCTGGATAGCTCATTTTACTCTCACTTCTCTTGCTTTGAAATTCGAAACGGTTAATTTTTTGCATCCCTAAACAACCATACATTAGGCCAAAAAACGGCAAGCACACACCAGACCAATCTACTCCAAATCATAGTACGAACTGTCCAATCAGCTCAACATCCACATCTAGCACTAAACACGGAGGGGAACTGGAGCTACCTGCGCCCGGCGGTGATGGAGACGAGCCGCGGCCTCCCTTGGTGATTACCGATGAAGAAGACAAGCGGTGGGATCCTTGATGGAGCAACTTGATAGCTGCTCAAGGGCCAGCGAGTGGTGGTTCCAAGCTGCGCGGCGATGAAACCCTAGTGGCCGCCGACGCGGTTCGAGTACTGGACTGGAATCGAAATGCAGTCCCAGGCTCCCAGCGGAAGGAGGCTTTATTACTCACTCTGTTTCAGAAGGAGGATTTTTAATTTTTTGTTTTCTTCTAGCACCTCCAAAATTAATTGTATTTTGGTTTTTCCCAATTAAAAATGTTTTATCTATCTATCTATCTATCTATACTATAAAAGAGCAAAGGAATTGGATGGCATGTGTCGCAATCTCGTCCGTCTAATTCCCGATCCAATGGCTATTAGAGAGTGACAAACCTTAGGCTACAGGGTGTTTCCTCTCCTTTTCTTTTCCGATCTATACTTCGCGCGCCTCCGCAGCAATCGCGGCTCCCAAACGACGGCACACATCCCGATACGACGTGAAACATCCCGATCGACCCCACGAACGTCCTGCGCACTCTGGCCTCCTCGCGAGGCAGGCGCGCACACGCGGCAACCGCCGGGCTCGATCGTGTATCCCGGAGCGAACTGCCACTCCCTACCCCTGCGTATCCCTCCCGCCGCGATGCTTCTCTCTACCTGCCCACGCGCATCCGTCCGCGACGCTTCTCTCTCCCTGCCAACATGATGGAGTCGTCGGCGCCGGCGTTGAGGTGAGGGCTGAAGGATGTCACGGCCACTACTAGGATCGGAGAACTGTCCAGGTACGATTGTGCCGACTCGCGTCGCCAGTCGCGGCTCCCGTCTCGCCAGGCGCTGAGATCATCGTCGGCGCGAAGCATCCCCGACTTACCTTCTCCTCTTTCCCTTCCCATCGGTGAGATCGTCTCTTCATCTTCCCTTATCTCTGTGTTCGATCAGATCGCCTCCCTGTTTCACTCTTGCTCTGTTGTTCGTTCCTGCCGTAAGGACATGGGCATGCGCAGGGGATCAAACCGCCCGCCATGCACGACGCGGCAGATGTCAAGGCCAAGGCCAGAGGGGCGTCCCTCGACCAATTCTTCCTCGTGCTCTCCATCGTCACCTCGTGTGTCACGAGAAGCCGCGCCGCACGCCCTGGAGGTCGGCCAAGGCAAGCGCTAGCATCATCAGGCCCGATCTGGGAGGCAGTCGAGCAGGGCAACCGCTCTTGGTCCAGGGTCCCCGAACCAAGGTGCCTCCTCTGCAAGTAGTACATGTACACTGCAGTAGACAAAGAGGCTGTTAAATCAGGTATTAGGGAGCCGTGTTTCTGTAGACAATGATTCAGTTCACAGATTACTTCAATAAGGACAAGCACAAGTATAGAAATCGGGAGGATGGCTTGTTTTTGTGCCTTTCGGGTTACAATTACTAACTATATCGTTTTCACTTTAAAATTCAGAATCGTCATGTTCGTTTTCACTTTAAAATGCAGAATCGTCATGTAGATGAAGTGAATTGGGGACAAGTGTTATTATTTCAGATGATCATCCTGCGAAGGACAATGTTTATTGGTAAGTTTAATTTGTTTAAGCTTTAGGAAATTCTGACAATTTGGTGACACTTTGTAATTTTGCATCGAATAGTATTAATTGAAATATGTTCATTGCGTTGGTTTAGGATCAGGCTCTGAAATTGGAGATTGTTGCTACAAGAAGAATAAACTCTTTGATTGCAGAAATCTAGACAGTATCTAAAGCGGAAGTGACAGACATTCCAGTGAATGTTCTTATTCACTGTGATTCGTATTACTAAAAATAGGTCAAGCATCAAAACAAATTTTCTTTCAGTTACTAATCCTATTTACTAGCAAGAAGTAGAGGAAAAGCAAGTGGAATGGAAGGGATAAGGGAGGTTCAGGTGTCCTTTCAACCTTTTGTTGGTATATAAATGAGATTTGTCTGTGAATTTACATTCTTTTATTGTTTTGTTTTGCCGACCATTCTTTTATTATTCAGTAGACTGAATCTTGTAGTGTCACATTTCTTCAGTCAATTTGTTGTGATGCTAGAGCACTAGGGTCTTTTATACCAAGCAGGTTTGAGTCTGTAATGCACATATTTGATTTTTTTCCTTTCTCTTGTTAATACATTCAAATTCAAATGCAGTTATGCTCCTTCAAATACTAGAACCATATTGATTTCGTAATGTATCCATATGCATGTAATGAGGAAGCATGAAGAAGGACTAAAAATGATAATTCCACCTTTTTTTTTTCGAGTTTTCTTATAGAAGATATATGTCTGAAATGAACTCATGTGCGTATGTATTAAAAAAAGTTTTTAATTTCCGTATCATACTACGTGGAATATTTTTATGACAAGTTACCATCTCAATTAATTTATTTGTTATCAATTTGTATATAAATTCTCTAAACATAACTATAAGCACACGCTGCAATATGCCGCACCAGCACGTGGAACAAAGAAGCTGAGTTTGTTGAGGCATCCTTTCGAGTAAAAGCAGAATATCTGAAGGTGAGCCTTCTGGCTGTGTTTTTATTTATTCAATTCAAAAGATAGCCATGCATTAAACTAAATCTTTGATCACAGTAACGGGAAGAAGAGTCCACTTTCTTCTGCAGCTATGATGGAGGCACATGCGTGCCGCATGCCGCATGTGCATCTCAAATAAATATTCCACGTAGTTTGATAACTTCATCATGTTTGTAACCAGGTGAGATATTATTTCTACGCTATTTCTTGGCTTTAAATTAAACTCTACAAATTCACACTAAAACACTAAGTGTGTGGAGGCCTGGCAATTCTAAATGGTTTTTCAAGGACTTTGATCTTTGGAGATTCAAACAGTCCCACCGATGGTGGTAGGGAGGTACGGCTCCTATTACTGAACCTGACAAATGCAAAATGCAACCTGTTACCTAACCTCCTTGTATTTCAAAGTGTTTGATTTGATTTGTACCTCATTTTTTTCTCTCCATTGTCGGCCAATGAATATAGTCATGTGCAAGTAAATAGTGAAGTTGAGGATACCACCTCGGTTAAAGGTATGTCATTTTGATTCAGTGCAGTGCTCTGAGCATGAGATCCTAGACCATATTTTCACTCAATTCTTTTTAGGATATTTTTGTTCCTAAAACTATCCCCAGTAGGATTTATAATAAATAAATATACATGGAGCCTTACCTATGAACTGGAATATGATATATAAAAAGAAAATATACATAGAATAGAGCCTCACTTATGGACTGGAATATGATATACTTTACTGTAGAGGAACATGTACAAACAACCGATGGTTCTATAAGCTCTATGTTATGCAATGGTGTATCTGCAAATTTAAGGAGTGTATATGGCAAAAAGAAACTTTGATAAAAACTCGCAGCTAGATTGTTTATGGTTCATAGTTGGATGAAAAGCTCACGGCTCAATAGCTCGCATTTCGACTTCGGCTAGGCTCGGCTCATTTATAATTTTCAAGCTGAAACAACATTACATGAGCTGGCTCACGAGCCTAACGAGCCAAAGATATGCTAGGTTCACCCACGAGCAATATATATTTCAAATATAGATTTGTGCTATATAATCATGCTTAATCTTTCATCACAAGTATCTTTTTACATAGTAGGGCGTCGGCTATCACAACCATGAACACTTCAAATATTTCTTTAAAATACAATATTTTTTCAATCCTTCATTAAGATAATTGATGAGCTTCAAACTGCATTCATGGCACTTGCACTTAGAAATTTCTCGTTGGCTGCCTACAACACTAATATTTCTTTCTCTTAATGCAGCTCTATAACATAAGCAAAATGTTGTGCACAAAATGGTTGGCAAAAAAATATATTCTAAAAATACTAGCGAGAAAAAGAAGCTCGGAGGCCCTTGACAATTTCATGGCTCTTCTACTTCTGATATGTTGACGATTTTTAGGTTGTTACTAGGATTTTTTTTTTGTAGTGGCTATTACAAATAATTTGTCAAGGATGTCTCGTAAGAGGTAAGACATGAAGAGCGATAAATGTAATACATATGTTAGGTGCTCGAATATACTTCGAGATGATTCTTTCATAATCTTTACTGATTTTGTTCATTTGTTTTATTTATCTCTTCATTGTGGAAGAACTTTTTATTTGCTTTTTAGTATAAACAGCATGAGCTTTAATTTTAGAAATTGTGATCACACACGTGTGTGCCGTGACGTGCATGAATGGTTCACTAAAATCACTATATTTTTATTTTAGATAGGCACGTGCGTGTCGCGCGTGCATCTCTACTAGTCTTGGAATAAATTTATAGAAAATACGCTAGCACCTGCGACATCAATTTTTTTTGTTCTATATGATTTTTTTATAGTGTCATTATTTGAACTTATAAATGTTAACGTGTTTTTTTAAAAAAAAAAAACTTGTTAAAATTAGTGAAAATTTTGAATCTACTAGAGAACCCCACTCGACATGCAAGCATGGCACCTCAACAGCGACCCACTAAAAAATCATGACATCTAGTCTTTGGGCTCCAATTTGTTTTAACTAACTAAAAAATATTATTACTCACTTAAAAAAAAAAAAATTCCAATTACACCATTAAATTCCTTTTAATAAATCCTTCAAAAACAAGATCTTATATGGATATATTTTGATAAAATTATAAGTGGACCCCACCGATGGTAGTTGGTATATAAAAAAAAAAAAAAAAAGAGAATGAAAAAAAGGGAAAAAAAAGAAAAAAAGAATAGGAGACTGATAGTAATTTTTCTAACTCATCGATTTTTTTCCTTCGTCTTGTGGGCTTAGCGGGAATCCATCTAGTTCTCACAAAGCCAAACCTGCAAAACAACTGTCGCTTAGTTTCTTGAGAGATAGTTATACATTTTTTTTTTTCTTCCCTTTTTGCTTTGGGCCTAGCTACCATGTAATCTTACTTTTTGCTGGTAAATGCTACTCTGTATTCTCTCGTTTAACTGAAAAACAAAAAATTATAGGTAGGGGCCTCCCCTATATTTTCGGCAACCACTAATATATTTCTATGCATTTTTCTAGAACTAGTTGATGAGATATGCCTAGGTTTAGGAAAATGTTAACTTGTTTCTTCACTTCTCCCTCACTAGGCATGTTCTCTCATTGGCTGTTTGGAACAAAAGAATATAAAACAAAGGAATCCAAAAACACATGAATAAGATGGAGTAAAAAGTGAAAAATTATAGAATTTTAAAACACAGGAAATATTTTGAGTCGTTTAGAATGGAGGAAGAGAAACGACATAAACATGAGAAAGCATAGCAAGAGAGAAGTTAGATTCCTTTCCTTTGAATTTATTCTTCCAAAGTTCCTTTGGAAATCCTTTGATCTAAACAAGCCCTTAAAGCATCTCAAACCGTCTTTTTCTAACCCCACAATGAGAAAAAGCTGCTATTTTGGAGATTTTATAGCTTCATCAGTTTCCCAAATCCAACCCCAATTGAGATGCACTGTTTTTCTCATCAAAAAACAAAAAAGTATGACCTCTCCTTCTCCAAATCCACTGTTTTTCTCATTAGGGATGGGATGGGATTTTTCTCATTTTATTGGAGAGGAGACCATTAAAATCCCAAAACATTTTTTATCTCCCCTAATAACCAGTTTTTTTTTTTATTGGGTTTTCTAGTAAAAAAAATCTACTGAGCTGAGCATAGAGAGGGTTTTTGCGTTAACAAGGGCTTAGACACTTCCAGCTCGCAGTCACATAGGCGCATACATGTCATGCACGAGGAGCATGATTCTGCAGGGAAAGTATCATAATACGACTAAACAGACATTGAGGAAAATACCATCATACGATTAATCAGACACTGACAGCTACAATTCCGTGAAGACAAAGATGCAATCCAACACAGCGGCACATTCTCAACAGAGGTGAAATTGGTGGCGGCCTGGTGAGTGGTGAGTAGAATAAGGGACATGAGCCCTCAAGCTTCTTGAAACAAACATAACGTGCCGATTGCAGGGGAATGGGCACATCATGCATGCTCTTACAGTTCATGTTGTCAGTCATATCATAAGAGTCAATCTCGAGGGAGATAATCCTGCCAGCTGCCATCTCCAGAATTAGTTGCCTCCCTGTCTAGGCAGAGGTCAAGGTGAACTGTGGACGCGTTCTGGATATTGTAATCTGCAAGTGTAAGCTCATCATTCTCTAGCTCATTGCCATCAAAGACAAGTATCTGCTTGTTCTGAATCCTTTCCTTAACATCATCGATTGTGTCAGATGGCTCCACCTCAAGAGTGATTTTCTGGCCAGTGAAAGCCTTCACAAAAATCTGCATGCCAAAGTCAAGGTGCAGGGTGGACTCTTTCTGCACATTGTAATCGGCAAGTGTCCGCTCATCCTCAAGCTGCTTGCCATCAAAGAAGAGCCTCTGCTTGTCCTGAATCATTGCCTTCACATGGCCGATCGTGACAGATGGCTTTATTAACTTCAGTGGGACGGTCTTGCTAGGAAGAGCCTTCACGAAAACGTGCATGCCATCCTGTTGGCTGAGGTCAAGGTCTAGGGTTGACTCCTTGTGAATGTTGTAATCGGCAAGCTTGCCCTGACCATTTAGCTGCTGGCCATCAAAGATGATCCTCTGGTTCTTCCGTATCTTTTCTGGACATCACTAATCTTATCAGATGGCTCCACCTCCACAGTGATCGTCTTACCAGAGAAGGTCTTCACAAAAATATGCATGCCCAAAATCAAGGTGCAGGGTAGAGCCATTTTGGATATGGTAATCTTCAAGTTCCTGTCCATCCTCAAGCTGCTTGCCAGCAAAGATAAAGCCTCTGATGGCCATGAATCTTTTCTCTGACATTGTCAATCGTGTCAGATGGCTCCACCTCAATGGTGATGGCATTGCCAGCGAGCATGTTCACGTAAATACTAATGAGACAAGTTTCACAACAAGGATCACGCGAAACAATAAGGTGCAGGGTGGACCTCTTCTCAATATCATAATAATAAACTGTGTGCTTATCCTCAAGCAACTTGCCAATAAAGAAAAGATCCTGCTGGCACCGGCAAATGCCCTCTTTTTCCTGAACCTTTTCCTTGATCTTGCCAATTGAGTCTGAGAGCTTCATTTCGAGTATGATGGTTTCAGTTAGGGTCTTCACATAGATCTCCATCTGAACATAGCAACAAAACATGTTAGGATAGAGGCCGAAAGGTACCATTCAATTCACAGCAATGCTTTTAGAAACAAAACATAATAGCAACCACCATTCTAAAGCAGTATAAATTACATAACCAAATAGCAACAGAAGAACTACCTGGAAATCACTACCATCGTTTGATGAACTACCATTACAGACATACCCAGAGCCTCTTAATTGTTCAAAACACTAGTTATCTATAAAGTGAAGTGTGATCAAGATAGCAGAGAATGTGTAGAAGAAAAACAAATTTAACCAATCGGACATTAAGGTCAACCAAACACATAATATGTATATATTGTTAAAAGAAGTTGATGGAACAAATAATCACCTCATAATGTCTAATAGATGATATTGGCAATTTAATCTAAAGCATGTGCATCGTGTGTCTACTTAGTCAAAAACCACAACTTATGAGTAATAAAAGGTATGCAAGTGCAATAACGAAATCAAGATCTGTCCTCAAATTACTAGGCGGTATGAACATCCAGCTATTGCAAGATTTATGTGATTCGAGTAGCATAAAGTCAATCACAATAAAATCTTAGCTTCTTTTTTCTGTAGAAGGGAAGGCCTGGCAAAGGCAGCCAGTATCCTCTTACACAAATGGCTAGGAAAATGGAAAGCCAACACTAGCCTTGTCTCGCAGGTACCCCTGGTTTCGCTGGGGACTAAAGCTGCACTACCATGGCCTGCTCCTTTCTGACACCAGCTCCTGTACCCACAGAGAAATTCGTCTCAGCTAGTCACCGCCGGCACTGATGTCCATTGCACTCATTTTCCACCCTACAATGTGGACCCACGAGGCCTGGGATACGTTAACTGGTGTTAGACACGCACTTCACCGCACAGCACAAAATATGAGGCCTGCTATCTCTCTTCTCCTTTGCCCTTTTCCCTTTTTTTCTCTTCTCTTTTGTTTGTCTTACCTCTTCCTGCAGCCGATATGTGTGGGTAGGTAACCATGCCTCACCTTATATAGCACCCCTTAAGAACAATGGTTAACTCAGTGAATGGATCATCAATGCGCAATTTAGTCTTCATATTTTCTATCCGTTGTAACCACTTGATGGTGTTTGGGCAGTTCAATACAAGTATCACACTTGCAAAACCCACTAGTTTAGTATAATTCATGAATAATACATGATCTTGACTATCATCACATAGTTATAGCCTTATAGGTGAAGCACAAGGCTCATGACGTCCTTGCAGCGGATTTCAGGTCCCTGTTCCAGCGCCGCCTGTCTTCACAAGCCACGGTGGAGTTGAGCACCCTCCGCGACCTGCTCCTCGAGGTAACTCTGTCCGAGGAACAAGGCGATCGTTCGTGTTTCTTCGAGACCGGCGATCATCACCTTCTCTCCTCTCTTATCTACAAAACCTCAAGGCGAGAAGAGCATGAGACCCGGCTTTCGCTTTTTGTGTGGTAGAACTTTGCTCCTAATAGGGTAAAGTTTTTTGGATGGCTTCTATCAAAAAACAGGATCAACTGCTGGGTAGCGTTAGCGCACAAGGGCATCGTCGACAACCCCATCTGCAAGCTATGCGGGCAGGCGGAGGAAACTGCAGCACATTGTCTCACAGTGTGCTTTTGTCCAATCTTTTTGGGCAGCCCAGGCAGCATTGCCCCGGTGGTTGAATTGTGGAGCAGCTCTCCTCCCCTGCAGGTTCTGAATAAAGTTCTACACCCCTTCCTCCTCATGATGTGCTGGGAAATTTGGAAGCATAGAAATGCAGCGGTGTTTAGAGGCCTCCCCCCCGACGCACACCGACTTAGGGCTGCCTGTAAAGAAGCCCAGATAACTTGGGAATGCCATATCCCCGTGAGAGACCTAGCTCTGAAACGGCAATGGAGATCCACTCATCCCGATTAATGTAATCTCTGGAACTATGTAAACTGTGAAAGGCCTCCGCCTTCCACCAACCGGAGTTTCCCCAGGTATCTATGCAATGGAATGCAGGTGGGGATCATTCTTGATGTCCCCTGAAGTTGACCTCAAAAATATATGACACTAGTTTAAAACATATGGTGCATTTGGCAGGGTTCATGATTCGCGCAATGGAATCACTTTATGAGGCTCACGATAGATTATGTTTGATGAAAGAGAGGATGGTAGTTATGACAGATATATATAGACTGTATTTTGCATTTAAATGTTGATGTTGACTTTTAACTCTTAAAGGAAAATCAGGAAAACAACAACTGCTTCATTTCCAATTTAATGGTTGAAGGAAACTCTGTGTTCACGCTAACAGACATATGCCACTGAGAATGCACAAATGGCAGAGCGAAGTGCAAACTCCACAGTAACATACTCTCTCCATTCCAAATTGTGTACATTGCTTTTATTATGGCCTGTTTGGTACTAGAGCAAATTGATAGCTAGCTAAAAATTAGCTAAAATTAACCCTAGTCCACACAAACAAGAGGGCTAATGGCCAATGGGTGGCCTAATTTCTAGCCAAGCCTTTTTAACTGGCTAATTTGATCTAATTTTCTGCTCAACTAGTAACTAGCCAAGCTGTGTATATCTAAATGCATAAGTTGGAATGAAGGGAGTATGTAAATACGACAGTGCAAAGTTCGGAACACAAGTGGGTAATTCAGGGTTTCTGAATATCTCATTTTACTTTCACTTCTCTTGCTTTGAAATTCCAATTGGTTAATTTTGATCTATGTTGGGTCGACCAACAGCCAAACGAAAAAAAAAAAACTTTGCATCCCTAAACAACCATACATTAGGTCAAAACAGGGCAAGCACACACCAGACCAATCTTCTCCAAATCATAGTACGAACTGTCCAATCAGCTCACGATCCACATCGAGCACTAAACACGGAGGGGAACTGGAGCTACCTGCGCCCGGCGGTGACGGAGACGAGCCGCGGCCTCCCTTGGTGATTACCGATGAAGAAGACAGGCGGTGGGATCCTTGATCGAGCAAATTATTGGTAGCGGCTCAAGGGCCGGCGAATGGTGGTTCCATGCTGGGCGGCGATGGAATAACCCTAGTGGCCGCCGTGGAATCGAAATGCAGTGCCAGCGGAATCGAGTTTTATTTACCCACTCTGTTTCAGAAGGAGGTTTTTAATCTTTTGTTATCTTATACTAGTATGCGGAGTACCACCTCCAAAATAAATTGTATTTTCTATTGTCAAAAAAAAATAAATTGTATTTTCGTTTTTCCCAATTTTTTATTTTATTTTGATACATTTGTAGAAAATACTCTAGCACCTGCAACATCTTTTTTTGAAGGAACGGCAGGGAAACTCCCTACCTACTTTTTGGTATTTTATATTGATATAAAGAATGATAATTACAAAGAATGAGCAAAATACAAGGTCATCACGACCCAAAGAGTAAAAAATCTATACTAAACATTTGGTCTATTCTCACACCACAACTTGAGGGGATGCAATCCTTTCTTTAGCCTTGATACATACCAAGCTTAGATCAGAAAGGACCAAAAGAGTTCTAGACGCTAAGAGATGTTGGTTTTTTTTTTTTTTTTTATATATATATAATATAAAATGACTCCGTAGCACCTGCAACATCAATTTAATTTTTTTTCATTCTCTATGTGATTTTTTTATAGTGTCATTATATGAACTTATAAATTTTAACGTGTTTTTTTAAAGAAAAACTTGTTAAAATTAGTGAATTTTTTGAATTCTCACGAAGCCAAACCTTAAAAACAAATGTGGCTTAGTTTCTAGAGAGATAGCTATACATGATTTTTTTTTCCCTTCCCTTTTGCTTTGGGCCTAGCTACCTTGTAATCTTCTTTTTCCTGGTAAATGCTACTCTGTATTCTCTCATTAACTTAAAACCAAAAATTATAAGTAGGGGCTCCCCTAAAAAAAAATCTAGCAACCACTAATATATTTCTATGCAATTTTCTAGAACGCGTTGATGAGATATGCCTAGGTTTAAGAAATCATTAACTTGTTTCTTCACATACCCCTCACTAAGCATGTTCTCTCCGGCGTTTGCATCTCAAACAGTCTTTTTCTAACCCCGCAATGAGAAGAAAAAAAACTACCATTTTAGAGATTTTAGAGCTTCAACAGTTTCCCAATTCCTAACCGAATTTAGGAAAAAAAATCCCAATCCCTTAAAATCATAGCCTGTCTCCCCATCATCAAATAACATAAAAGTATTGGAGAGGAGACCATTAAAACCCCAAAACATTTTTAAAATCTCCTCTTATAATTAGTTTTTTATTGGATTTTCTAGTAAAAAAATATACTCAGCGGAGCTAAGAGCAGGTTTTTGCCTTAGGACGAGCTGGCCATGTTTGGTTCCAAATAAGTCACCTACTTATTTAAGTTAAAAAGTAAAATAAGTGACTTATTTTGCCGGACAAAAATGACTTATTAAGTCAAGTCACGTGACTTATAAACTATAAGTTATGTATCTCTAGTTAAAACTTATAAGTCACCTTTTTATATAAGTCACTAAGTCATGAACCAAAATAAGGTGGGGCCCATGGGCCATGCATGGCACACAAAGCCTCCCTAGGGCTTTTGGCGTCTTAAAAGACGGCCCTTGCCGGCCGCCGCCGCCTTCCGTCGTCATCGCGTCATCGGCAACCGTCATTAAGTAATAGATATTTAGGGAATAAAGATAAGAATAAAATAGGAAATAAATAGGTTGCTTGTAAGAGAGGTATTCCAATCTACAAGGAAACCTCCTAGAGATTGCTTAGCGTGCAAGTCTTCTCCGGACTATAAATACAAAGGGAGTCTGTAATCATTTGGGATTAAGTAGGAAAAAAAATTAAAAAGGGGTAGCTCCCCAAACAGCTCTTGCCTCTCTAGCTCTCTCTCTCTCTCTCAACCCTAGCGCGCGCGCTCGCCCCCCTCCAGCGCCGCCGCCGCTTTGCCGCCACCCGGCGCGCCATCGCGCGCCGCGCTCGCCCGCCGCGCCGCCCATAGGCTGCCGTCACCGGTCGACATCACCTCCGTCGTCACCTGCGCCGTTCGTCCACGTCATCACGCTGCTTTATGCGTCATCAACGCCGTCTCCTACCTCGCCATTCAACGTCGGCCCACGTCATCTACACCGACTTCGCCGCCCCGTCGCCCGCGCCCGGCCCGGCGTCGTCGGAAACTACAACTCCCTACGCCACCTTCATCGCCTCAGCGATTCGGCGATCACGTGTCGGATTCGGCCCAACCTAGTCGGGTTTACGGCGGTGGTATCCGGAGACCGGGCGATTCCCACCACCGGCGGCTTCCGACCACCACCAACGCCAAGATCCGATGGGCGGCCTCAAGATCGCCCGAGCTCCAAACGGGATCTGCGGTGTGCCGATCTCGGGAGAGAGATCTAGGCCAACTTCACTGCCCCTCCACGGAGATGCTTCGACCAGCCCGCCATCGACGACGCCGCCATGGCACCGACCGAGCCCGGCGGCGACACCCCTACGGCGACGCCAGCATCAGCGACTGCGTCGCAGAACGCCCGACCGCGGGCCATGCTGTCCGACGGCGTGCCAACGGCAATAACGTCAAGCTAGGCGACCTCCTCGACGACGCGGCGCTACCACGGGTGCCACCGGCGACAACGGTGCCTCCGAGCGTCGCGGCACGTCGTCCCTCCTCGACCACGATGACGCCGCAAGCGGCGAGCATGCCTACCCCAAGCATGGCCCCACCGCCGCGTGACCCGGTCAGATCGGATCGGGAGGCTACCACCGGCGTCCACTATTTGCTTTCGACGAAAAGCCTACCCAACTAGGGTTAGCGTCTGCGGCTACTACAATGGCGGATAAGTTCCCGGTCACTAGCGACATCATCTTTGACCGGGAACATCACGGAGTGCCAACGTCTTCACCGGCAAGGGCGACACAATGGCGTCAACCGGCGTCGACATCGGCGTCGTCAACCATGGCGTCTTCGACCGGCACCATCGAAGACAACAACGGTGCCACCAAAGGAGAGAACAGCCACACCTCCCCGGCGTCAATGACACCCTCGACATCACCATTGGCGTCGCTAGCTCCAACGTCCTCGGCATCGGCGGCGTCGACAATGGCGACGGACGCTACCTTGGCGCTATGAACATCAATGGCGCCCCCAAGGGCGCCAATGCCGATGGCGACCCTCGATATCGACAACAACTACAAAGGCACGAACAACGACTACCCCGACCACCAAGCGCCGACATTGCGGCGACCCACGGCGTCAACCCAACGGGCCGCCGCCACGGATGTGAACGAGCGTTTCCCTAGCGCCACCGATGAAAAATAGTCGTTCACTAGCCGACATCACGACAACAACAATACGCTACACCGCTAGGCATCAACAATGGTGGAGAACACCATCGGGCAACCTCGGATCGGCAAAGGTGCCACCATCGATTACCACATCGGCAGAACATCGGGTACACCACTATACTTCTAACAAGAGGCGACACTCCTCCTTCTCTGGTTTGTCTACATGCCAACCCGGGCGACACGGAATCTTGGGACACCTCTACACGTTGTCTTCTTCGCGGCTTCGAGCTGCCCATCAATGGAGACACCAACAACTACTTCCCGCGCTACCTCGGCGGAACGGCGCCTTGATCGACTACACCTATGGCCCCGACACCTACATCACGAACATGGGCTTACAAGACACCACGGCACTAGTCAACAACCATCGCCATCGACAACTCGGCTTCTGGCGGGGCGACTCGAGCCAAACCGGTTGGCTCCCATGTTCCTCAACGACATCTACGTCGGACGATTTACACGCCAACAAACCGTGGGCTGCAATGCACCAGCGGCGCCCAACGAGGGAGTACGGCGATCCACCTCGCCCAAGAGTTCAACGCTTCCATCTTGACAAGCCTCGACTTGTGAGTTTCACCGGCGGCGACAAAGAGGTACATGCCACCCACATCAACCCCCTACCTCGTCGACCTCATCACAATTTCGGAGGCTCTCGTTCCACCTCAACTTGCTACATCAACGGATCACGAGCTACACGACATAGCCGGAACCAACAAGCTCGGCGCAGAGCACCACTTTTGGGCGACACTTGCGGTGATTGGCGTCCACCTTCCGACGACTTCGCCATTCATGCCGGGCTTCACAACAAGCAACCGGCCGTTGAAGGAGCCACCACATATCTTCTTGCCATCGAGCCAATCTTCTTCCTCGACAACCCAGCACTACTATGCCTCGTAATTGTCAAAGGTACTATGGGATGTTCTCGAACCGGGTGGGATAATTTTGCACACACTTGAGGTTGGCTTTCACCCCTCGGCCTTTTCGGCACCGATGCAAACACCTCTAGAGGACAATGGAATTCCATCCATTGAACGAGAATCAACAAAGGTCGGCGTCTTCATCTTCGCTCGGCTCATTCCCCGACACAAGTGGATGCACCAATCTTCGGGCCGTGCTACTTCAATCGCCCCCCATCAACAACGGCGCCATGCGAGAACCACAACGCGAGGGGCGCTACTGTTCGGGAAGGGGGGGGAGAGATGTCATGAACCAAAATAAGGTGGGGCCCATGGGCCATGCATGGCACACAAAGCCTCCCTAGGGCTTGGCGTCTGGCGACGGCGCCAGAACCTGGCCGGACGCTGCCGCCTTCCGTCGTCATCGCGTCATTAGCTTCGTCATTAAGTAATAGATATTTAGGGAATAAAGATAAAAATAAAATAGGAAATAAATAGGTTGCTTGTAAGAGAGGCATTCCAATCTATAAGGAAACCTCCTAGAGATTGCTTAGCGTGCAAGTCTTTGCCGGGGACTATAAATACAAGGGAGCTGTAATCATTTGGGATTAAGCGAGGCAAAAAAAAAAAGGGGTAGCTCCCCAAACAGCTCTTGCCTCTCTAGCGCTCTCTCTCTCTCTCTCTCTCTCAACCCTAGCGCGCGCCCCGCTCGCTTCTTCTTGCCGCCCGGCGCTGCCGTCGCCGGTCGACATCACCTCCGTCGTCACCTCGCCGTTCGTCCTACGTCATCATCTTTGCTGTGCGTCATCAACGCCGTCTCCTACCTCGCCATTCAACGTCAGCCTACTTCATCTACACCGACTCGCCGCCCGATCGCCGCCCCGGTGGCGTCGTCGGAAACGCAACTCCCTACGCCACCTTCATCGCCTCGGTCGGCGATCGCGTGTCGATTTCGGCCCAATCTAGTCGGGTTCGACACACTAATTTTAAGTCACTTGACTCATAAATCACCAACTTATTTGGAACCAAAACATGGTCTTAGACAGTTCCAGCTCGCAGTCGCATACATGTCACATGCACGTGGAGCATGATCTATCGTTTTGTAACGTTTTTGGAATGATGACGATGGATGGATCTATTTGTTACAAATCCATTTCTTGCTAGACGGCGCATCCCGCCGCGTGCTGGCGTCCCGAAACGGACACCTCCTGGACCTTCGTCATCGCCACCGCGCAAACTCGAGGGTCACCCACGCCGTCAGGCTGTCTGGGCGTCTGCAACCCGGTGACCGGCGAAGACGTCCTCCCGCAGCTGCGCGGCTAGGACAGACGAGTGCGGCGGCGACCGACGTAATATGATGACGCCATACTCTTCCAACCGCGTGCTCCTCTACAACCGCCGCAGCTTCACAGCGCTACTACTCGGACGCGGGAAGCTGGGGGCGGGAAGCAGGTCCCGACATAAAGTTCACAGTTTGTGTTCCGAAATTTCCTAATTTGAGCTCAGTTTTTCAAGCCGAAATTCTAAAAGGGAAGTATATCATAGTATTACACATGGGCACTGACAATTAGAGTTACCATAAGAGTTCCTAATTTGGTTTTTTCAAGCCCAATTTCAGAAAGGAAAGTAACCCATAATACGATTCTAACCATAATACGATTAAACATACATTGAGGAAAGTACCATCATACTACGATTAATCAGACACTGACAGCTACAATTCTGTCAAGGCAAAGATGCAATCCAACACAGCGGCAAATTCTCAACAGAGGGAGATTGGTGGTGGCATATTGAGTGGTGAGTAGAATAAGGAACACGAGCCCTCAATCTGCTTGAATAAGGCACATCATCCATGCTCTTACACTTCATGTTGTCGGTCAAATCATAGGAGTCAATCTCGAGGGAGACAATTTTGCCAGCTACCATCTCCACGATGAGTTGCCTCCCTGTCCAGGCAGAGGTCAAGGTGCAGTGTGGACTCTTTCTGGATATTGTAATCTGCAAGTGTATGCTCACCCTCAAGCGTGTTGCCATCAAAGACAAGAGTCTGTTGGTCCTGAATCCTTTCCTTGAGGGCACTCACAATGCTAGAAATTATCATGGTTTTATAGTCTTTAATATTGTGTCAAGAAACTATCTTTCACAATGCAATTTTCTATCATGATGTCACATAGCCCACTTGTCACTCTCACAGATTGTCTTGGTTTTACGTGAATACTTGGTTTCTTAGATAGACTTGGTTTCTTGTTTTTTTTTTCTCTCTTCAATAAATATAGCACCACATCAGAAAAAAAAACAATAAATATAGGGGTAATAAATGAGGATAGAAACTATGATAAAGTCTGCATTGTGAGTGCTCTAATAATCATCGATTGTGTCAGATGGTTCCACCTCGAGAGTGATGGTCTGGCCAGTGAAAGCATTCACAAAAATCTTCATGCCAAAGTCAAGGTGCAGGGTTGACTCTTTGTAGACATTGTAATCGGCGAGTGTCCGCCCATCCTCAAGCTGCTTGCCATCAAAGAAGAGTCGCCTCTGCTTGTACTGAATCATTGCTTTCATATTGCCAGTCGTGTCAGATGGCTTTAATGTCAGCCAGATGGCCTTGCTTGAAACAGAAGGTAATACCAAGCACCATTGTAAAGCGGTATAAATTATATAACCAAATAGCAGCAGCAAAACAACCTGGAGAGTGGAGAATCACTACGAGGTCCTCATCAAGGATGGCATGCTGCAGATTCGGGACCGGGAGCGGCATCTTCTCACCATGGTACAAGGTACAAGTGTACAACGCTCGGCTCTACCTTCTGGATTTGAAGGTGGAGCATCCGATTTGCCTGGTGAAGCAGAACAGGGAGGAGCCCTCGCTCTGGCACGTGCGCTACGACCACCTGAGCTTCAATGCTCTAGGCCGTCTGGAGAAGATGGTGCGGGTCCGCCGCACATCGACCACGCCGGCGAGCTGTGTGATAGCTTCCTGGCGAGGAAGCGCAGGAGGTTGCGTTCTCCAAGGCGCGAAGTACCCGCGTTGCGAGGCTTTTTGAGCTGGTCCACGGAGACCTTTGCGGGCCCATCACGCTGGCTATGCAAAGCGAAGGAGGTACTTCCTCCTGCTCGTGGACGCAGTGTTGCCGCTACATGTGGTTGCAACTCCCGACGAGCAAAGGGCGACACACAACGGAATCCATCAAGCGCTTCAACGATGTGGTGAGCACAGCGGTGTTCATCCTCAACCGTGCGCCCACGAAGGCTCTGAAGGGCAAGACGCCCTATGAAGGTTGGCACGGGCGCAAGCCGAACGTGGCGTTCCTACGCACGTTTGGCTGCGTCGGCCATGTGAAGACCACCAAGCCGGGCCTCGACAAGCTCGAGGACATGAGCACAAAGATGGTGTTCCTAGGCTACTAGGAGGGATCAAAGGCCTATTCGCTCTATGATCCGGCCAGCTGGAAGGTGAAGTGTCCCAAGACATCGTCTTCGATGAGGCGGCGACGTGGAAGTGGGACGCCGCGATGGGGGAAGTAGGGGACTCCGGCGGCCTCGCTGGAGGCTTCACCATCGAGTGGCCGGGTGATTGAAGAAGAAGGCGATGCAGAGAGGAGGCTAGGCATGGAAAAAGAAGAAAGAACTCATCATTGATCAGGTGTACTATAAATCTTGGTTGTGTTGATCACGTGTATTAAAAATCTAGATTGTACCTGTTTTAACTTTTTACAAATATAACAAGAAAAACATGTTTGAAGAAAGCCAAGTTTAAACATTAATAATCCTTTTCAGCTACAGAGTTAGGATGTGTTGTGTGCTTCTTAATTAGATCCCTGACCTATCTACAGAGTTAGGAGCATGGGCGAGGTTGGTTTACTCTACAAGCATCTCGAACTGTTCCCGATCTGATGGCTAACCGGCGACGACGCGAATTGCGGTCGGTCCGAGGAATGGGAGCCGCCGCCACCACGGGAACCGTTTGGGTGGGACTCGAAGGATATCCCACAAGCTCTTCTGATACTCCTCCCTTCGGGTGCGGGCCGCCTTCGTGTCTTCTCGGACGAGGGGAGTTGTCTCATCATCGTCGTGGATGGCCTCCCGGGCGAAGACATGGCTGCTGCTCCTCCACCCCCAATCGGCCGCGGTTAGGGTTAGAGTGCCATTGGTGAGATATTTGGTACAACCGAACAAGCCTGTTCCGCACATTCACTATAAATACAATGGACACACGACCCAATAGCCCATAATGAAAAGATAGCCCATTAATGGGACCCACACAATGTGGATGCGAGCTCACTCCACCGCATCGACGACGGCTGGCCGAGAAAAGTAAGAAGGAGAAGACGGAGAAACGAAGAGGGACAGGACACTTTCGGACACTAGGGTCGGCGCGGACATTCATCCGCCCCTCACTACCACTAAACCCTCCATTTTTGCTGAAAAAAGAATAATAAAACCATCTTATCCTTTCCTTCCATTTGCCGACTTCGCCACCATCACACCTTTCGCTAACAAAACCCAATTCGCTATAATAGGACTTGAAACATTGTGTTTCTTTATAAATTGACTATTATAGGACTCCAAACATTAGAGAGAATCAAATATTTGAAGTATCTTCTTGCCTCTTGCTTCCTGGCTATAAATTGGCTATAATATGACTTAGTTGCAAAGTGACTCAACCCTAGCCCCTTGCCTCTTCTATATGTAGACCCACACAAATGGGCTTTTAACCCTAAAGGCCCATTAATGTGGGTATGGATATGGATGGTTACCTCTTGGGCTAGAGGCGACAATCATATATGCAACTGTTCCAACCCCCTTAATTGTGTCCCATTACGTTCATGTGTAGATGGCCATGATCGAAAACCACTTTCGAACCATTAGTTAATATCGGCGCCTAGCAACACATATTGAATCTCAAATACACATCAACCAAACCTTGATATAAACACGTTTTGATCCTTTTGCCACATGATACCCGTTGAACTCAAGGTGAGATTTGTGCCACCCTTGTATTAGTTCAACACTTCACTCGATCTTGTAGTGGATACAGCTTGTGACTGACTCTTTAGTCACACCATGATCAACACTTCAATCATATTGGCATGGTCATGCACTTTCTTATTCCAACTACATCAAGAGGCCTAGAGATATCTCTCCAGTTACGTATGAGGGACAAATTCCATCTTGATCCGCTCACATCCAATTCTATGTTATATGGTACATATAAAAACTTCTTTTATAACTAGAATTTAATAACCCAAAAAATTCATCACTACACATAGTGAGAAACAATGACGATCTCAAGCCTAATGATCTAGCAGGTATACCATTCAAGAGCGCTTCATGGCACATCCAATTTTACACACTAATTTCACCTCCACATGAAAATATTTACCAGCACAAAACTTTTTGTACTAAAGCACACCATATAATATCTTTTTTACTCTGTAGATCTATTGATGTGGAGTCCAACAATGATTTACTATAATATTTCAAAGATTCAACTGAAATAAATAAAAAAGGAAAAAAGACAAAACTACTTTCAATGTCGTAAAAAACCACCTTTCCTTTGTAGCAAAACCGCCTTCAAAACCGCTCGGAGAGATAAAATGCACGGTTTGCAAAGTTACGAGAGGTGGAAAAACAGACTTTGTGAAAATTAGAGGAAAAGTCTTTTTCGGCGAAGCGTCTCTGTTGTTGGGCGGGCCTGTTATCTCATCCCAGCAAGCTACCAACGGTCCATCGCCTTTTCTCCCCTTTGTACCCCTGCCAGATCAGTCCCATGTGGTAGACGGAGCTCTTCCCTCTAGCCAAACCCGTGCATCAGCCGCCGCCAATTAATCTTCACCCGTCATCACCACAACACCACCGTCGATGATGATCTGCAGCTCCTCTGTTCCTCCGATCCACTGATGTCGACCCTGTGACTGTGGGCATGTTCATTGTGTAGCTAGAGCACTCGTACGCTACAAAATTGCAATGTGCTTCTTGGAACACGTATTAAAAGAAAGGACACAACACACAGGGCAAACAGTGGTAGCCAAAACATTATTTTCGATTTATATATATACAAATCAAAGAGCCCTTGACATTTGGCAATGACAACGAATGGAATATGCATTTCACCTCCATGTCTCATTGCATTTCACAACTCTATATCAGCATGCTTGCTTGTTGACACAGACGCGCATCATTCATTAGTATCCCCTCCCCACTTTCAATATGTACAAAGAGGGACTACATAAAACATTGTCTTGTCTCAGAACAAGAGCAGGCACAGCACCACAAGCACGAAGAGGAAGAACCAGATCTGGTGCAGCGACCTCTCGATCTCCATCTAATGCTGCCTCAGCCTGGGGTTCATGTTCAGTGCCACAACATCGTACGGGCTTGTGTAGTACAAGCTCACTGGCAGCTGGCCTTGGAACGCCCATGGAAGCACGGCCTCTGCCATCCCTCCGAGAACCCCTCCTGCAGTTGAGTTCATCAAGCCAGGCCCTACTGGTGCTGGAGGGTAGATGGAGTCTGAATCCAGTGGGACTCGGATGGTGGTGTGGGTTTATGAAGATGGTAGTTGGGATAAAGTAAGATATAAAATATGGATGGATGCGGAGAGACGTGTATAAAGGAAAGAATCTTGATAACTAGGACAGATAAAGTATGAATTTAAAGAACCATAAGTATGAATAGCCTAATGTTGCAATATGAACTCAGGAAGGATGGGCTAGTCTCCCACTATTCTCCATGGTCCACGTCTACTAAGGTAGATCTAGGGTTGCATTTGGGATAGGAGTAAGGTAGGATGGGATGATTTCATTATGGATTTTAACGATGGAACGGTTCCTAGCTCGGTACTAAGACGGTTTGGCCAACTATACCCTCTACTCGCTCACACGCAACCAGTCATGTCGTCTTCCACCGTTTGCTCGCACTTTTGTACCATCTAGTAAAACAAACGGTTACTTTTGTAATTTGTTATTTGTCTTTGTGTCCTAACGTATCAAATTTTTGTCCTTATCTAACTATAGAAACAATCCTATCCTAAATTGTTAATGGTCCTTTTAGCAAATACAAAACCATATTTTATAAGGTTTATCTAACAAGCTTTTAATTACCAGAACCGAAATTTACAGATTTTATCTATGGAAATTGCAAGAAACTAAAGTTGTACTATTAATATATATAGAATAATATATACAATAATTGTAGCTCGAAACAAACTAAAATTCAGACACCCAAATTTTAGCAAATTTAATTGGAGATCAAACAAAGTTATGCCAGGCTAGGGAGTCCGCCTAGAGTTCGAGTCCAAAAGAGAACTTCTATTTGAGATCAACAATGTTAGATTTTGTGTTCCAGGTTAAGTTCCCGCTTTACCGTGAGACATTTGATCGAGTCGTCTGCGCCCCGCGTGAGGATAATCGATCGTTTAGAAGATTTGCAATGGCCCCGCCCTCTTCAGTCGCCGGCGCGACCGATCCAAGCAGCAGGAGATCAGTCTTGATGTCCATCCTCCGGCGAGAGCCACGCCCACCCTCAAGCAGCTGCGCCGGGCCACCGCTGACGACGCCGCGACGCTGCTGACTGACGAAGTCCTCGTCGCCATCTTCAACCTCACCCCGGATCTTGCCGACCTCGTCCGCATCGCCGCCACCTGCAGGCGGTGGCGCAACCTGGTGTCCGGCGATGCCGTTTTCCTCTGGCTCTGCCGCACACCACGGCGGCTACCGAACAGATTCGTCGGTCTCCCTCGCCGTCGGCTTCTTTCACCACAAAAACGCCGCCGCCGGGCCGTGCTTCGTGCCCTGGGCTGTGGCTGGCGAGTATCATGTATGCGACGACAGTACCTCGGCATCCACGGCCAGCCGTCCCTTCCGCTGAGCACGCTCGCCGACGACGGGCTCTTCCACTCCTCCCACGTCGTGGCATCTAGGAACGGCCTCCTCGTCGTCGAACTCCGGCGAGCAAAGCACGACAGGGCACTCAGGCTCTGCGTCTGCAACCCCATGTCCGGCGCAATACACGTCCTGCCGCCCCTTGTCGTCAAGGGCGACGATGCCGGCCTCGGGCGCTACGCGTGCACGGTGCTCGCCGCCGATGACTGCAACGACGACAACACTGGCCTGGCTCGTCACTCTTCTTACTTCCACTTGATCATGGTGTACACCAGGCGCGGCGGTTCCACCACATTCCACAGCTACTCGCCCGACGGCGGCGGCTGGAGCAGAGAGGAAAAGATGGTGAACTGCGACGAGCTTAGTCAGAAGCAGCTTCGCCTGACGCGTGGCGGCGGTGTTGTGGCCCGTGACGGCAGGATGGTGTTCTGGCTTGCCAAGAACGTGGTGGCGGCGCTGGAACTCGCCACGCTGAGGCTGCACAAGGTACACGTTCCTTGGTGCGCGAACGGCCAAAACTTTACCATGGCGAACACCTTGCTGGGCTTGTCGTCGCCGGAGGGAGGGCTCTGCTTGATCCAGTTCGATCGCATGTCACTGTCGCCGGCCAAACGCAAGCGGAGAGTCTCCATAGGCGTGTACACCTACGACTACTGGGGTTGGAAGATGAAGGAATCGATCCAGGTAGACCAGTACTTGCCGGACGACGCGATCAAGGTAAGGCTACGGTGGTTCTGCGATAGGAGTGGGATCGTCTTCTTCAGCGCCGTCGCCGGGGACGACGACCACCGGAGAAGCGAGGTGTACACTCTAAGCCTCGACACGAAGGCGGTTGAGAAGGTGGCGAGCCATGTCGGGGACCGTGATTGGGGCGATCTTCACGGGTACGAGATGGATCAGGCGGCGTACTTGTCATCTCTTGCTGAGCGAGACGACGACATGGAAGACACGTGAATATATGTGTTCTTGGTTTCGTGTCTACTTATATATAATATATATATAATAAAATAATGTGTTGAGTAAAATAGACGGACAATCTCTGAACTCGATTCCTAACTTCTATAACACATTTTCAAAATAATGTGGCAACATGTAATTTAGGGCCTGAACTTGTCATAATAATATGTCACTGAGATCTAAATAGACCCATCTACTTCGTATGATGACGCCACATATCCTAGTAGTTGCATCCACATCCCATTCTTGAGCAAGCCAGATGTTTAATGGCAATCGATCGTTCGCATACCTCTTCAGTCTAAGGAGGCGCTAACTTTTCCCTTGCTGCCACCCAGGCTAAAAGTGAGGTAGACCATGTAGATGGAGCCCTAGAGACTAACATGTGGGATGGTTGGAGCTCTTTTGGACCCATTTGACACAGTAGTTCATGGACTTAAAAAAAAAAAAAAAAAAAAAAAAAAGAGTTTAGGACCTGGATGGCATCCTAAGATATGTTTGGCTAGCTACATGAAAATGCATGTTGAGAGTTTGGTGATTGATAGGTGACAACACACAATACAAGTTTAAGTACATGAAAATGCATTCTGAGAATTCGATGAACAAGGTGGCATCATCTTGTGACAAGTTTAAGCACTGCACATGTGTTTTACTTAAATAGTGTTAGCTTATAAACTAAACTGACAACTATGTGTTGTTCAATTTCTAAGTTGACATCTTTCCTCTCACTTATCTCTTGATTCCATGTATAAAAAATCACCATTTGGTGATACTAAGATTTGTTCCTGAATCTTAGCTCTATTATCTTGCTTTAATAACTTATGTTGAACTCTACAAGGTTTGTGATATCTAAGGGCTTAAAGTCTAGCAAAAACATTGACATTCATACTACAATTTAGTGTTCTTCATTTTTGTTGTGACAACGCATGTTTAGCCAACTTTCACTACAAGAAATGTGTCATCTTTTGACATTTGATATATGTCATAATACCCGTAAAATATGTCACAAGTCACCATTTATAACACCAAGTTGACGAAAATCAAATGTCAAAAGATGAGCATCTATAATGACAACTTGTGACATTTAAGTGTTGATGTCATAACATTATGACATTGATTTCGAACGTCACAACTGTTTATGACCTTTGATTTTACATCATAAGTTCTTGGACCTCACCACTTGAGCAAATGCCACATAGGAACGATTTGTTGACATGGTATTAAGGTGGCACTGTTAAACCGCTTTAATAAACAAACATGTTCTTGGATACTGACAGAATTAATTATGCTTTAGATTAGGTCATAATTTCAATTTAGTAGTAAGACCTATGTAGCAACCTCTAGCTTTTGCTTTCCTGACACCGTCGATGCGTGAAAATCGCCATCCAACATAAGCACACCTTCAGGCCTTTGCAACAAGATCTTTTTGTGTGTGAAACCTACATCCATGACCTTTATCTCTATCCCCTATAAAGATAATAAATTGCGAATAGCAGGCTCATAGCAAGGTTTTTTGCATATTGTGCATTATAGAGATTAGTATATGCACAATGTATTGCAGATTACAAACATCAAGTCCCAATAGCATAATACTAAAAATGGTAAAAGATGGTGCTTCAATCAATACTAACACCATGATTGTTGAATATAAAAAATAAACATAAATGGATAAGATATAAAGAATATCAGTTGTCCTTTGCCACGTCATCATTCTTTATCATCACCAAAATCACCACCATCAACATCCTTGTTGCCACTAGAACTATCTATATTGTCACTTGACCCACGCACATAGCGTGGCCTAGCAAACAATAGCATCCAACAATTGCAAATGCTAATTGCGATAGAGTCAGTTAAGTTCCAACATGCTATCTTCTGTATGCTACCTTGTGGTGGTAGCAATAGAGGCACTACTTCTATAGAGGTCACTACCAATGTTATTTAATTTGTTACTATGCTGCTACAATCACCTCCCCGTGGGTTCAACTTGCACCATTGTCATGTGGCCTCATAGCTAGAGAGTCTGCTTATATTACCTGCACACATCATTATCATTTATTCTATGAGTTCAATGTTAAACCTTGGAACACTCATAGGACAAATATATCTAGGAATTTTTTGTTGTCTCCTTACAATATAAGTATGTTAGCATAGCTAATGCAAACAAGAATGTTCTATAAATCTAGTTAACATTCATTTGGCATGGAACTTTGGCTAGATCCTCTAGTCCATTTCCATGTCAAAGAACTTTGCCAAGCCATAAATTATTAATGATAGTACTTTGGAAATACCAAATTTTGACAAAGCAAAGAGGGAAGAAATTAGTAGCAACAGTTCCTTCATGTATTGCTTCTAATTAGTATGTTCCTTTACTTGTAAGTTAACTTATATTTTGCTTGCAAGCAAAATTTAGTAACCGCTAGGCGAGATGTAACGCATGTCATGCCTTTTTCACCCTCCCCTATCTTCAATCTTGCACCTAATCTCTTTCACCCTACCACTACCACCCATATAGATGTGAGGTCGATCAGTTTCCTCCTCCCATCCTCATCTCGTTCGAGTCCTCTCGCCTCCCTACTGAAGCGGATTCGTTCATCAACTCGGTGAGATCCGTAGCCATGCCCTCCTCTACCATCTTTGGTGGCACATGTCTAATCGTTGTCTCTGTCCATACCTAGGTAATTGACATCTCCAATCGCTCTTAACTCATCGTGGCTTTCCACCACCCATCTTCTAGCAGCAAGGTCCCATTAAAACCCACTAGAATCGGTATGTCTTTGCCTAAATTATAATTTACTCTTTTCCAATTTTTACATTTGCTACCCTGATCCTAGCCCTTTAAAATTGTTTGTGATGAATATATCTGAAACACATAATGATAGATGTTATAAGGAGCAAATCCATTCTAAATTTGGCATCACATCAAACAGTTCTTACTTTTTTGTAGCAATTGATCTACTCTTTCTAAGTTGCGGCACAACTTGAATGTGTCATAAAGATAGAAATACGACTAAGGAAGAAGCAATAGTTTCCGATCCTCTTGCTATTAACTAGATTTTCTTCTCATATCCAAAATACCTAAATATTAATAGGGAGAACTTTTCTTGTTTATGTTAGTATGCAAGGTTCAATTCAATGTTTGAAATTATTTGGTTTTTAATTCAGAGTTCATCAATTTTGAGTGAAAAAAAATAATGATTTGGAATACAAGACTTTGATTTAAGACATTAGGTTGAAACCACATTACATATTTGATTCTATTCTAAATGTGATAACTTCCTTTGTCCTTTTGTAACATACTTTCCTTTTTTTCAGAACACACGACATGCCACAGACCAAGAGAGGTCGCCTTGGACACCTACGATCCTCCATCAATTCGGGTCCACGCAAAAAGGGGTGGTTGTCCATCCATTCGAGACACCTCCAAGCAACCACTTCGCCCAACGAAGATGGCACACCACTAACCGATGAGATCATCCTCTTCATCTTCATTGGCTTTCTTGAGATTTTCGATCTCGATTCGTTGTCTTTGCTACCGCAAGCGTTGGCGCCATCCGGTGTCTAGTGATGCCAACTTCATTTGTCGGACCTCACAACAGCTATGCTCTATTGATAAATTCATCCCCTCGCTCATCGTCGGATTCTTTCATAAGTGTGATGGAAATACGCTAAGATTCACCCCATGGCTTACGCATCACGCCGATTCCCAATCCTCCGAAGTCATCACTATCATTGACCATGGACATCAACGAAGGGCTTTTGAACTCATCCGGGTTGTGGCCTCTAGGAACGGTCTCCTCATCATTGAAGTTCAACGTGGCAAACATAGTAGGACTCTCAAGCTCTATGTCTACAACCCCATGAGTGGCGAGGTCCATGTATTACCAACCCTAAAAAGGCAAGGATGGTATTGGACACTATGCTCGACGGTGCTCACCAGCGTCGACTACCAAAATAAGAACAACAACCCACAATCTCCGTTGTCCTCTCACTACGACGTGCTCATGGTATACAATCGAATCAACTTCACAAAGCATTTCGGAGATACTCATCTAAGGAAGGCATATGGAGACCAGAGGGCAAGGTGATTGGAGCCCAGCTTGGCAAAAACCAAATGCAATCGATGCACGATGGTGTGATTACTGCGGTGGACAAGTAGCATATTGGATAACAACAGACCTTGTGTTTGGGATACACCTCAACACATTAGAGGCCACGATGGTGAGATTGCCTTGGTCGGGAGGCAACACCTTCATCGACACGAGAGAATATATTGCTTGGTACGACACCAAGAGGTAGGTTGTGCGCTATCCAGTTTAGCAGGCATTGGTACTTATCAGTGCATGGTAAGTGGGAACCAAAAAATGAAATAAGTGTAATCACCTATGACAACAATGGCAGCACTCGACAACAGTATGCTACAAATGAGCAATTCATTATGGAAGACGAAGATCAATATCCAAGTAGACCAAGCTTTGAAAGTTGATGCACTTGCAACAGAGGTAAAGCTACAATGGTTTTGTGAGAAGAGTGGAGTTGTGTTCTTTACTGCCAGCTATTGTGGTAAACTGAGAAGTGAGGTGTATGCTCTAAACTTGGGCACAAGAATGATTGAGAAGGTGGCAAGCAACAACAGGGACATTGACTTGTGGAACAACTTGTATGGCTACGAGATGGATCATGCCTCATATCTGACATCCCTCGCTAAGCAGAAGGCATAGAGAATATGTGATTGGTATTTACTACTAATATTTTGAGGTTTTGTTACTAAAAGAAGTAACATACATATATGTATGGAGGTGCATGGTATGCAGATATATTTGTGTTTAACACCTTTGTTTTTTATTACTAATAATCTAAATTCAATGTAATTATTTGTCTTTGTGCTAGTATTGAATGCAAGCCTTTCTCTTTAGTAGTAAGATCTATTTTTATTGCCTCTCGTATGGGTACAACTGTAATATCTGTTCATACACACACACACCCACACACTCTCTGAGACGCACACCACACTACTACATAAATTAATACCGCGTGGCGGTTTTTATTAACCGTGGTCATTTTTTGAAAGCGTCACCGAGCAAAGGTCACGGTTAAGCAGCGATTAACCGTGCGGTTTTCAAAACTGCCACGGTCCGTGCCACCACCGTCGGATCCACTCTACCACCGCGGATCACGAGCCGTCGTCGTCGGATCCGCGCCCCGCCCGTCGAGATCTGCTCCGCGCCGCGAGATCTGCCCGATGCCTCAAATCTGCCGCCATGAGAGTCGAGCTCACAACCGTGAGGAGGTGGCGGCATCCGCCATGGGGGTTGTGCTCGCTTGCCGCGGTAGGATGCGCCACCGCGGTGGAGGACCCGTCGCCTTGCCTCGACCACCGCCCCGTGTCGGATCCATACTAGAGGGCAACCCACCGCCGTGGCGGCTTCTGTGGCGCCCGCCACGAGAGACGCCCGGCGTGAAGGGTGGTGTGGGGAGGCCCTGTGCACCAGGAGAGAGTGAGATGGGAAAGTGCGGCGCAGTGGAGAGGAGTGAGGGAGAAAGGAGAGGGTGAAGTGGGGGAACCCTAAGTCTACCTTTTATACTTGACCGGCGATCAGGCCTCCGAATGACCTGTGTTGGGCCTGAGCCTTTTTTCTGTGGCGAATATGTTAAGAAGAACTCCACAGTTAATGGGCTATTAACTGTGGTGGGGATTTTTTTATAAAAACCACCACGGTTAATCGATTTGCCATGGTGTTTTTTATATAAAAAAGGCCCTAGTTAATTAAAAAAAACTACCATGGTTAATTGAGGCATTAATCGTGGCGGTTTTTCAAAACCACCACGGTTAATAAAATGGAAAGGTCTCGTAAAAGATTTTTAGTAGTGCCACACACACAACCCAAGTACAACACAGACCTATAACTATATACAGATAGAAGACCACGTCCTTTCTTGAGATCACCGAAATTCACCGATTTCATAGGCGACAAGGCACGCCACGTTCCTTTGTGGCACCACACGGCATGAGAGGCAAAAGGCTTGCATCCAAGCGAGATTGGGAACACAGTTCCTAGTGGGACAAAATCACGGGACGAGCAGAGCTCGAAACTAGGATCGGTTGCCTCCACACCTAGAGTGCCTACCAACCGAGCAAAGGCTTGGTCCCTAGTAAGATCTATCACTACCGAGTGTGAGTGTGAATGGTCCATGTTACGAACAAGGACTTTTTCCATTGTACAAGCTCTAGTTTTTTTATGCCTTCACATTTTCACTGCCCCAACAGGATTAAGTGCGTGACCACCACCTGCTTTATCTTGTGACGAAAAATCATTATCTACTACAAGAACAAATTGAAAGAGAGCTTGTTTTTATCTCGTTATAGCAAGTTAAGTATAAAAGAGAGATAAAAGAGAGCTTGTTTTATCTCGTTGTCACAATTACCAACATTAAAAAGATAATGTGTTCGTGTGTCCCAGTAACTAGAAGGATTGCCACGCATTGTTGCGGTATTTAGTGGATTTGTGATATAGCATAGAGAAGAAATTTACAAAAGAAACATAATATTCTTTATGCAACTTGCTGAGAAACATAATCTCTAGATTTCTTCATCAATCATCGGAGTCTATTTAGTAGTGCCTCTGGGTCTAAACCTCTTGAGCTTTCATGAAGCTTGCCGCTTCCCTTTCTCCTTACTATAATCTCCACGCATGTACCATTTGCAAAATCAGCCTCCAAGAGTTCTGAAAGAAAATCTCAATGAAATTCATAGAAAATTAGTTGAGGCTCCAAACGGGAAGTGGTGAGAGACAGAGTTTGGTCATGTTACAGGGGCTCAAGAGCTCATGTCTCAATTGATGCTGAAAGGTCTTGTATATTAGATGGTAATGGACGAACTCAAGTGGCCAACTGTTTCAGCTGATATAAATATTGCCTGCTAATGCTTAGAAGGAGAAAAGACAATAGGAGATGAGGAGACATGCATGCGCCTGCAAGTGCTTGGATGCAGAAAAGACAGGGAATAGGGAGGCATCACTGTGGCCATTGATGATTGTATATACGGATATGCATCACATGTGGATGTGGTGGGACCTCTAGATGACGTGGCTTCACAAAATTACAGAGAATTAGCTTAGTGGGGTTTGTTCTTATAGGAGTAGTAGATTACTCATTCCATCCTAAATTAGAAGTTATTTCGACTCTTTTTAATTTAGAGTAAATTGCATTATAGGTATCTAAACTATTTCGTGTTTCACAGGTGGGTATTCCAACTAAAAAACGTAACTTCTGGGTACTGGAACTGTGCTTACGTAACTTCTGGGTACTCCAACTAAAAATATAACATCTAGGTACTGAAACTATACTTACGTAACTTTTGGGTACTAGCAGTTGAGTAGAGAGAGGGAGCAGTCGGGTCCTTGAGGATCACGTCATGGTCGGTGTCGCGAGCGTGGTTGTCAGCACCGACAGACTCCACACCTACAGCGTGCAGCAGTCCCTGTTGCCCGTGCCGTGGCCGCCTTCTCCACAGCAGCTCGCTTGCGGCAGCATGCGCGGTGCATGCGAGCGGGAGCTCTACTCCGCATGTCCCATGGCGAGTGAGCAACGCTGCTGTCGACATGGGCGTTGTGCTGCTCAAGCTCTAGTACCTAGTACTCCCTCCGTCCTATGTACTTTGTCGTTCTAGCACTAAGTTGTTGTCCCACGGAGATCATCGTTTTAGGTCCTGTACTTACTCCTGCCACCTATTGTGCTCTCTGGTCTCTTTGTCTGCTCTGCCACTTGGGAATCTAGCACCGTCCCGCATCTACTCTGTCGTTGTGCACTGTGTCTTTGTGAGAGCTTTAATGAGGTGCTCCTATGCCGACCCGGTTCCCATCTCCTGCGCCACCTGTTTGTCAAAGAAAAAAAGGGCAAAAACGAGCATAGCAGACATGAACTCAGGGGCATGCAAGCCTATGTGTTTGGTTACTTGGTATTTGTGCCGGTCCCTAAAACGACAAAGTCTATGGGACAGAGGAATACGTATGTATAGTTCGAGTACCTAGACCTTACGTTTTAAGTTGGAGTATTCTAAAGTTAAATAATTTTCAGTACCAGAAGTTACATTTTTTTAGGGTGTGTTTAGATCCCAAAATTTGGGTGCAAAATTCTCAGAATTTGTCACATCGCACAATCAGAAGACGTTTCGTTTGTTAGTGGTAAATATTATTCTACCATAGTGTAACTAGGCTCAAAAGAATAGATCGTAATGTACATCTAAACTGTGCAGTTAGTTTTTAATTATCTAAATTTTATAGTGGCCGGTGGCGTTTTTGGGTGTATTAAATGTTTTGATGTGATGGGAATTTTTGAGAACTTTTGGTTTTTTGGTTGATGTGACTAGGAACTAAAAACACAGCCGCACGTGAAACACTAAATAGTTTAGACATATACAGTGCAATTTACTCTTTAATTTATCTAAAATTTAAATATATTATTATATGTAGATGTATAATTAAAATAGACCTAGTAAGCTCAACTGCACACAACTCACCCGAGTTACAAAATCACCCAAAAAAATTTACTTTTGGCCTTTTGGGCGGCGTCAGCGTGTCGGTTCTATCGTGCGAGCAAGACGCGTCGCTTCACCTTCTCTCCCATCTCGATTCATTTGCAGTTTCCGTGCGGCGTCCGGAGGCGAGGCGGAGAGCGATTCAGATCGCCCCATCTAGACTCCATCGCCGTAGATCCAAAAACCCCTAAATGCCTATAGCGGATTAGTAGGGGTTTAGTTCTCCTTCTCCTGTGCAATCTGCAAAGTTGAGAAATCAACCGTGCAAAGGTCTCCGATTCGAGTCTAGATTTCTCCGTTTTGTGTACATTTCCTAATTCGTTGCTTTCAAGTGCAAAGTTAATGATTCGATTTGATGTTTATCTTTCCCTGTAGGGGACTGGAATCAGGGGCAGGGGGAGGATGCCGCCGGCGCGGCGACCCCGCATTTCGCCGCGGGCGCCGTCCACTTCCTCCGCCGCCGCGGCGGCGGATACGCGCGGCGGCAAAGGCTGGCTGTCCATCCTCCGTGGTGACCCCACCAAACGTCCGCGCCGGGCCGACGACGACGGCACGCCGCTCAACGACGAGGTCCTCCTCGTCATCTTCGCCGGCGTCCACAACCTCACGGATCTCGTCCGCTGCGCCGCCACCTGCCGGCGCTGGCGTCGCCTGGTGTCCGCCGAAGCCGCCTTCATCTGCCGCACTTCTCCTCGGCTCGTGCCCGCCAGGTTTATCGGCCCCCTCGCGCTCGGCTTCTTCCACCACCACCAGGCGGACGCCGCGCCGGGCTTCGTCGCCATGGCCTCCGCGTCGCGGCGCTTCCCCGCGATCCTCCGGAACCCGCCGCTTTCCCTGGGCGCGCTCGTCGATGACGGGCTGTTCGACGGGTCGTCCCGCATCGTGGCAGCCAGGAACGGTCTCCTCGTCGTTGACATTGGACACGGGAAGCACAACAGGGCGCTCAAGCTTTGCGTCTGCAACCCCATGACAGGCCAAGTGCACGTCCTGACACCCCTGGCTGGCAAGGATGGCCTCGGGCACTATGCGTGCACGGTCCTCACAGCCGAGGATCGTGATGACAAGGCCACCGACCCACCGCCGCCTCCGACTTACTTCCGCTTGGTCATGGTGTACTCTCGACGTGGCTTCACTGCGTTCCGGAGCTACTCATCGGAAGAAGGCAGTTGGACTGAGGAGGCAAAGCTGACCAACAATAGGCTTGGCAAGAAACAAATGGGCTTGACACACAGTGGAGTCGTGAGCCGTGACGGCAAGCAAGTGTACTGGATGGCCAAGAACGTGGTACTTGTTCTTAGCCTCAACAATCTGCAGTCCATGCTGGTATACATGCCTCGGTCTGGAAATGGAAAGTTCTTCGACATGAAAAACACCTTGCTGGGTTTGTCACCGAACGGTTGGCTTTGCGCTGTCCAGTTTGGCCCACTGCCAGCACGTATGAAGGCTGACCGCATCTCCATATGCATTACCACCTGCACCGATCATTGGTGGGATAAGACCGAATTGTTCCAGGTAGGACAATCCTTGCCAGCCGATGTGATCAGTTTGAAGCTAAGGTGGTTCTGTGGGAAGAGTGGGATCGTGTTCTTCAGCGCTGTTGCTGGGGACACTGGCCACCGGAGAAGCGAGGTGTATGCTCTGAACCTCAACACGCGGTCTGTTGAGAAGCTAGCGAGCCATGACGGTGAAGCTGATATGTGGGAGGGCCTTCATGGGTACGAAATGGATCAGGTGGCATACCTGGCTTCCCTTGCTGAGTCAGATTGCCCGGAGGATATGTGATGGGCCTCTTTTATGGGTATAACGTTCATGCTTTTGCTCTCTGGAGCTTGAAGAAGTAACTTGGTAGGTTACTTCTATTATATTGCTGGTCAAAACTCCAAACCAAGTTTATGTGTAATATACTTGGGTATCGTGTCAGGTTGTTCTGTACAAAGTGTCTAGCTGTTATTTTGGTCAGTAAAACTTGTGGTTGGATTCTGTTGGATCTGGTACCAAGAATCTGTGTTTCTCGCAGTGCGAGATTGTTTCTCCCTTTTGATTATCTGAACTATGCTTGTAAGCTGGTAACCCATTTAAAAACTTAATACTATTATGTTAAGTATGTATTCCCTTGTATTTGTTGAAGCGTTGCATTTCCTACATTGGTGAATTACTGATCGGCTAGGCAGCAGAAAGATCTCAATTGATTGCTTTTTCTCAGACAACCCCTAGAGGAGAGGCTCTGCGGCGTTCAGATCGGCACCGGCCTTTCGAGGGTGAAGCAGAGTTTCTGGATGTGTAGGTGGGGAAGGAAGCAAATCGATCCAGGTACAGCTGTCCTTGCAAACCGATTCCGATGACACCAAGGTGAAGCTGCGGTGGTTCTGTGAGAACTGAGAAGAGCGGGGTCGTTGCTGGGTTTTTTCACTTGATTTATGATTTTGCTGGAAAGGACCAGTAAATCATTCTGTTGTGAAATTCTGACGTTGTTCAGGTAATAAGAGAATATGGTTGACGTTGTGAAATTCTGTCAAGCAGCAAAGATATCAGCAGAATATGGTTGACGATGATGTGTCAGCTATCTGAAGCACAGTTGGAACAGAGGCCTTTGAAGGAGAGGGAAACACAGCTGATCAATTGGGCAAGACAATCATACTGCTGCTGCAGTGCTGCTTGGAGCTGTGGTTTCGAGTCCCCTTCCAGTTTTGGTTGTGTGATGGGGGTTTGAGCCATGTTGCCCTCTCCTAAAACGGATGGCACCAATAGTATGACGAGGACCAGACAGATACCTCTCTGTTCAGAGACCGAAGCAAGAGACTCCTGTGCAATAGCAGCAACTCAGGTGCTCACCGAAATACTGGACAGATCTGGTCTCACAGCTATACACGTTAGTCCACCTGAGCCAAGCTCAGCAAGGGAGCTGCAGTTAAAAATGAACCGGGTAAACCAAGACAGGAGACACAGCAAAACCAGAGCAACTCAAGCCATAAAACTGCCATCGTTTGTGCTTTCACCAAAGTTAACCCTGCCTCGTATATTTTTACAAACTTCTATCAGATTACAACAAAACAAGGTTTATCCTTCACTTCCATCATTCACTCCATTCCAATTCTGGCTTTTGTAGATACATAGAATTTTAGGGAAATTTATTAGTATTATTATTATATATCTAATCATAGTCTTAGTGCATAACAAGAAGAAGACAAAACAACTTAAAATTCAGAACGGAGTGGGCAGCATTTAGCTCGCATAAACCAATTGCCTAGGGGCCTGTGCACTCCCATGCCGCAGAACAACATAGTAGACCCAAAAAATGAGTTGCTTCAAGCACTTCAGCCCAGCTCAAGTCTTGTTCTTGGAGCAGTGAAGCAAGGCCGTCCAAGTACATATTTCCTGGATGAATGTTGGCGTGTTTGCTAGTCTCAGAAGATTGGAGCAGCAGGACCATCACAGCCTAACAGACTGATAAAACTGTCAGCATTGAGGTGGGGAAAGAAAATTCAAAATAACAACTATTTGGATGCAGGCACAATGGAGCGAATATAGTACATTTCACAGGCAATCATGCGGGCATTGTCGTGTTCACATTGAGGTTTGATCTGAAAGCCAGGGAGCATGTCCTGCAAATGATTTCCGCTGCAAAAACAAAGGAAGACAGGCAGCACATGCATAGAGAAGAGGTAAGTGAACGATCGTGTTGTGCAAGTGCAGCACACACAAACACAAAGGGGGGAGTCATACATTTTCCACTACGACGTTTAGAGCGCCTAAGAGGGGAACCCAAGACACTGTGGGCGTCAGTAACGGCATCTGAAAACAAGGCAAAATTAATTTCTGCCAAAAGCATTTAAAGGAATAGCAAAGGCAACAATCAGGCTGATTTACATATAAGGTAGTGCAAACAAATACACTTGCAGCAGCAATTGCAAAGGAAAGACATCGTACAAAATATATACCAATATTCCTCTTGTTGTTGAAAAAAATTGCTAGGTGCATCTAAACATCTTTGATGTCCCAGCAAAAAGGATTAGGAAATCCATATATAGAGTGCCACAAGTTATTATCCATATTCATCACAGAAACAATCCATATCAAGGAACAAGTGCGAATATGAGATTCAGGGCGGGATGGACCTTCTTCCATTTCCGTCCCGATCCCACCCAACCCCATCCCGGCACCCGTCGTGTTTCGGATTTTTTCAAAATATGGAAACGGGCGGGTAAAATATAGAAAATTAGACGGGTCAGATTGGGATTTAACCAGTCCGTTTTCAACCTTAGTGGCAACAGTGCAGTAGCGCAGGCAGGGAAGAACATGGGAGAATTAGGTGTATGGCCCGGAAAAAAAAATGCTCTTAGGTATTTGGCCCTATTTTTTTTTTCGAATTTGGCTATATGGCCTTGAAACAAAAATTTCATTAGGTATATGGTCTTCCGTCCATTATGTTAGGGTTGGCTATTAGTTTCTCCTTGGTCGTATGAAAAGACGAATTTATCCTTTCAATCCCTTCACACTGACGCCTCCCTTATCCCTCCCCAGCAGCCAGTCGCGGAGAGGAGTCGGCCTGCCGGCGGCGGCTACCCTACGGAGGACCTCAGGTTAGCCCTTCTCCCTAGGATCCTTTGTGATTTGAGTTCATTATGTTTGATTTGGATTCAATGTTTGGTTCATCTTCCCCAAATCCTACGTGGCTACTCTTCTGCGGAGAGGAGTGGCATTCCGCCCGCGGGGCGCGGCTCTCATGAACAGATAAGGTATACATACACCAGCGAATGAGCAAGAAGAGATCGAGTCCATCTGCATAATAAAAAGATACTGCGCAGTTCCTGGGCGAGGAGACATTGTAATTTTACGTGATGTCTGATGTTTATTTTTCTCAAAACGTTCATCATCTAATATTGTTGTAATATAAAGCAATCCATTCTGGATATATGTACCAATATTTCTGCGATCATGTAATTTTTCAAAAAAAAAAATGTTTTGTATGTGAGACCCATGTATGTTTGAATTCGCACTTCCATGCATTGGCGAATCTAGAATCAAATAAACCCTGGCGCACTCTTTAAATACCTTACAAAACTTTATTAAATTATATGGTGGAAATATGTTGGTCCAATGGCAAAAAAAATTTTACCCTGGTGCCTGTGCACCAGGGAACTATAACGTGGCGTCGCCACTGCTTCCATGTGACTCAAAATATTATGTACTCAAAATATACAATAAAGAGACAGTCTTTTTACCCCTAACATGCTCAAGACCGACGGAAGGCCATATACCTAACAGTCCGTTTGGATGTTGGTGTTGGAGGTGCTGGAATTGAATTGGTTAAGATACCAAATCTGGCTAGCTTTGGCATTGGTTACAATATCAAATATATTGTTTGGATGTCACGGAATTACTGCGTGGAATTGAACTATCTCCTTCCTATTGCGCCCCGTCGTCCTACTGGTGCGACCCATGCCCAGCCACATATCTTCGTGATAGAGGCGGCGCTAGTAGAGCGACAATTTGGGCGATGGTGGCGCGGCTTGAGGCAGCCGTGGCGTCCGGCCGGGTCGGTGGCTCCGCCGCGACTTCGACGCCCCGGAGGACTCGTCCGATCCGGTCGACAAGTTCGTAGGCGGAGGTCGCCGATCGCACGACCGAAAGGTGCTGTCACCGAGATATTTGTTGTTGCCAAGTAGCTGCTCGTCGTGGGGGGGAAGAGAAGGGGTCCTTGTAGCCGGCCACGGGGAAGAAGAAAAGGGGTGCTTCGCCGTCGGCCAAGGAGATGAAGGGGAGGGTGCTCGCCACCGGCCGCGAGGACTCCGCCCGCCGCCCGCGGAGAGAAAGGGAAGGGCGCTCGCTGTCGGCCGCCAGCGGCTGCGGAGAGGAAGGGAAGGGTGGTCCCCCGAGGAGGTGTCGGTTCTATTTGACATGGTTGTGTTCTCCCGATTCTCCCCAATACGGAAGGGTTGAGATCGATATTCTAGCTGAGTAGATTTATTTGGAACCGAATACCATGGAATTGGGCTTCAATTCCATCCGTGAATACCAAGGACATCCAAACACTAGAATTGGAAAATTTGACTTCCAATATCCAGGTCTGAATGTTTACATCCAAACAGGGCATAAGCAAATTTTGTGTTGAGGCACATAGTCAAATTCGAAAAGAAGAAAAATAGGGCCAAATACCTAAGAGCAGTTTTTTCAGGGTCATACACCTAATTCTCCCAAGAATATATACATCCTATGTTGAGCCAAACAATGCAACATCAGACATCGAAACTATAAAGTTGTTTCTAATGAACTTGTAAGGATGCGAGTTATGTTTTGCAGAAATACCTCAAGGCAACATGCAAGTAGTTCAAGAAAGCTTTACAAGTTGAGAAGATGTTCTAAACTCATTTTTTTAAGGTAGTATTTTATTGGAATCAAGGCAATTTACATTTACACCTTTGGGATCACTACGGTATCTGCAGAACACGTAAATTAAGAAGAACACGTAAATTAAGAACGTAAATACCAAAGCAGAAAGTACATAGAATGCCGCTCATTTTGGTAGATTTTATTAGCCAGTCTTAATGGGAGTTTCATGAGTGTTTCATGCATATTAAATGCACCACCACATCAGCAAAACTTCACTTTTTGCATGAAACTCCTAAGAGAGAAGGAAAAAGTTTCACCATGGTGAAACCTTTGGGCATTGTTTCACATGCGTTGAAAACAACGTGAAACCCCCATTGAGACACACACATAACGTTTCACCATGGAACTATGTAATTAAACCATGCAATGAGACAGAGGTTGTGGGACCCTTGAGCCTATGAAACTGTGCAATGAAACTGTGCATTAAGGGAGATGCCTACTTCATACCAAAGTTTCACATCTTGAAAGCGGGAGGTGAAACTCTCCATTAAGACTGGCCAAGTTAAGAAAACACTTGATACTCCCTCAACAGGGTACTCTGACAAAATTTCTATCTATCAATAGTTGCATCAACTCTAATACTACAGCGAACTACGAGATTAACAAGAGAAAATGGCACAGTAACCGAATAGCAAGGGGCAAAATGTGAATTTGAATTCTAAATGACACCGGAGAATGCATGGTAGAGTTAAAATTTAGTAACCTGTGCCAGAGATACATTTTGAGGTGCCTGTGCCATACAACAACACAAAATCGTCGATGATACAGAAAGATTCCTTCAAGGCTACAAGAATATACAATTCGAATAAGAGTTATGCAGAGAGAAAACATGAATATTGTTAGTACAATTGGCTAAAGTGGCATGATATTTTAATTATTTTTATTTTGTAAACAGTGTTTTCCACAAAATCATGTGTTGTGCAGAGAGGATATGTTCACTGGGGAGAACATGAATCTGATTTAAAATCATATCTATTGTTGGTCTAGATCATCAAATGTTGAGAGAGAAAAAAACATGAGTTCCAATTCGACTAATACCACATCTAATGTGAAAAGTGTTTGTTAAGTATTGGTGGTTGGCTATACTCAGTTGGTTACACATAACCACACAACTGCTAACACATACAGTTAAATAATCATAAGAAAGGTGTTAAGTCTGTAAGACACAATATAAAGGCAACATATAATTTTGCACCTACAAAAACATGATAAAGGTTGGCACCATATATGACGCTCAAATGAGCTGCTTTACTAGTATCAGAAATATAGCATACTCTCCTTAGACCAGCAACAAGGTGGAGGGCAAATGCAATGATAAGATAAAGTAAACTATCCACATTCAGTCATAGCATGATCATTGTAATGGAAACCCAAACCCTTGACTAATAACAGTGGCAAATAGTTAAAAAAAAAGTGGTAACTTCAATTTAAAGTGAACACATATCTATCTATTAACAGCTAATATGCCAACCCTTAAATATAAGAAAGGGGAAAATGGTGCGCAGCGATATGCAAAAGCGGTGGCAGGGTTATGCTCGGTTTAGTTCGGTTGTGGAGACAGTTTAGTTCAGGTTTGCTAAGGAGGTAGGGTGGGTGTGTTAAAACTTTAGTTCTTGCACATCCAGCAGTAGCATGTTTATATGACTGGAATGCATTCTATATTCTAATGGCGATCATATGGTCTTCCCTGTTTTCCTACATTGGGCACTAGCAAATGAGAGCGACCTTCCAATGTATTATTCCGTATGTATGCTGTAAAAAAGACAAGAGAGGACATGGGTCAAGCTTGAAAGAAGAAGACTGTGCATACCTAAGGGGGTGCATGTGACAACCTGCTCACGGGAATGTCCAATGCCGGAGATCTCGAAGAAAAAGAGAGTCCGTGGAGCAGGCAGCCGGAATGGGAGCCAACCAGAGCGTTTCGGACGAGCCACAAAGTTTCCATGACTCCAGCAAGTGCCCTTGTAGAAAAAGTAATGTTTGATCACCTTAGAAGCGAGCTCATACTTGTCCTGATTCAACCAAATGAAATGGGCAAGTGTGTATCAAGTTAAAATGGAAAACAGAGTACTATAATTACAGGAAGTAAATTCCCTAAAAATCTATAAAAAAATTCCAATAACTCGGTTTCTTGATCTTTTGTTGCAACTTTCAACCAACTCATAGAGGTGTATCATAAATAGGTCCTACGAAAGGAAGACGGATCGGGTAGATTAGAACCAGATGTGAAGAGTTGTAGTGCTTCAGGCAAAACTTCGCAGATTGGCGATCCGCAGCTAATTGCTTGAAGTGCATGATGGAACTAAAACAAAAGATAATAGTTGAGCATACACCCCCGTATACATGATGAAAAAACAAAAGAAAAGAAAAACAGGAGCATGGGCGGGGGTTGGGTTACTCGAGAGTAGCTCCGAGGAATGGGAGCCGCCGCCACCACGGGAACGGCGCGGGCGAGACTGCGGCGTCGGGAGGAGCCTCGGCCTCCGGCGCTGCAACAGCCATGTACGATCCAGTCTCGTGCGAGTGCATGGTGGCTTGCAAGCGAGAAGTGTGGATCGCCGATGGGCATGCGTACGTGCGCATGACGATTTGGACATGAGCGTGGGCGTTGCGCCGCCACGGTGTATAAAGCGGGTCCTCAGGTTGATCACAGAGTTTTTAGTCCTGGTCGAAGTTCCCTTCATGGCTCGCCCACACGTGCGGATCGTCCGCCCTGGATGTTGATGCACCCCGGGCCGCCAGAACAGCAAGCCACGGAGGCCTCTAGGAATTCGAACGGCTAGACAAGGTAACTAAGGGTGTGTTTGGTTGCTGGAATTTGGTGTAGCGGGCTCAATTGGGCATGCATTTTGGTGTTTGGTTGCCTTTTGGCCCAGCCCGCCCGGCCACAACCAGCCACCCGTCACGAAGATAGCCCGGCTCGATCGAATCGCACTGTTGGCGATTCATTTTGGGCCGTGCTCCGCCGACGCGTGCTTTCGCTGACGGCGCGGGCCCGCCCTGGCTCGGCGTGGCCGTCGTATATAACCCGTGCTCTCACCGCCCGGCTAGGGGTTAGCTCGGGTTCCCACTCCTCCCTCACTCGCTCGGCCGCCGTCCCAGGTGCTCTCGCTCCTCCCTCTCCTCTCCCCTGCAGTTCCGTCCGTCGTCCACCACCCCGTCGCCGGCCGTGGTCCTAGCAGATATGGTAAGGTCGATGGTCACTGGGTATGAGGCCGGCCTTCCTTCGTTCTCCCTCCCCTTCCTTACGCCTGCGTTTTGTTACGAATCTCGCGGTCTCGGTTGTGTTCTTGTGATTGGATTGGATCTATATGCTGAGCCTAAGGCTAACTGGTCGATGATGATTTTGGATCAGGGAGGCACACCACTCGGTGATGCAGTCGATCCTTTTTGTTGCTAGGGTTTGATTAGTACTGCTGCTATGGTCCTCTAGTTTGTAGCTCCATTCACTAGTCCATGTTGGGGTTACAAGTCATTCTTTTTCTGATCTGGGAGGCGCACCTGTCGGTGTCGCAGCCGATCCATGTCCTATGCAATGGTTTGACCAATTATGCTGCTTCAAGTGTGCCTGTTCATGCATGTGTGTTCCATTCTTCTGATGCATGTTTCATTATTCTTTAGCTCCATGGTTCGCTCAACTAGGCGTCGCCAGCTTATCACTAGGGGGGCCGCATTGGTTGCTGTTATCGCTGCCTGGATGGTTGTCAGATTTAGGAGGGCAGCTTCTACTAGGCGTGGTATCACCTATGGTCCCCTGAGTGCTAGAGAGGTTGAGAGAAACAACAATCTCAGGTTCATTTACCTTTGTGATGACCGTCATTTGTGTTGAGCTTTTTTGAGGATGAGGAAAGAACCTTTCTTCCACCTCTGCAATCTGTTCAAGGAGAGGGGGCTACTGAGAGCAAGTATTCACATGATTGTAGAAGAACAGGTAGCCATGTTCTTGCTTGTTGTTGGGCACAACCAAAGATTCAGGGTACTCACTCCTGTGTTCAGGAGGTCCCTAGAAACCATCAGTAGGTATTTCCATGAGGTATTGTATGCAGTAGGTGAGCTGAGGGATGAACTGATTAAGCCACCCACTGGTGAAGTGCCTACCAAAATCAACAACTGTAAGAGGTGGAACCCCTTCTTCAAGGTTGGAGCTGTTTATCTGTAGTTTCTTGTTCGGTTTTCCCTTTGTCTTGTTTTGCTTACCGGTGCCTCTTTGTTTTAGGACTGTGTGGGTGCCATTGATGAGACTCATATTAATGCAAGAGTCCTTGCAAGGTACAGGGCAGCATTTATGGGGAGGAAGCATTGCACTACCCAAAAATGTTCTTCTTTACGATGGATTTTGATTTGAGGTTCACTTATGTGTTGGTTGGTTGGGAGGGGTCAGCTCATGATGCTAGGATATTAGCGAGATGCTTTGGATAGGGAGGATGGCCTTAGGGTTCCACCCGGTAGTACTCCAACCCCTCTAGTTTACTAGTAAAGGCCCCTAGGTTCATGTTTAGTCCTCTAATCCTCGTTCTCACTTTTCATTCCTAGGGAAGTACTACTTGGTTGATCTTTGGTTATCTTTGTCAAGCCCGGTTTCCTCGCCACCATACCGAGGCACAAGATATCACCTTCGGGAGTTTGGTGTTAGAAGCCCCCGGAACCCTAGAGAGTTGTTCAACCTCAAGCATTCATCCCCGAGGGTGACTGTTGAAAGGGCCTTTGGTTCTTTGAAGACTAGGTTCGTGAGAGTCTGTCAAACAAACCATTCCATCCATACAAGACTCGAGGTGAAAGCTGGTCCTTGCACATTTGCATCTGCATTAACCGGATTTTTAGGTTTTGGGCGGGGATGAAATCATACCACTTGAGTCCGAATGGCAACCTAACCCCCATCTGAATGGACCCAATGACAATGGCTATGACAACCAAACATGGGCAGCAAAAAGGGATGAATGGGCAGCTCAAATGTGGGCAACAAGGAATGGGGCTCATTAGGGGTGTCATCGTACTACCATCTTTCCCGATTAGCATGTAATTTGAACTTTTTCTCGAGACCGGTTCCCTAGGCAATGATGTCATTGTTGTAATGAACTTATTTGGTCATGTGAGTTGTATTTGAACTATGTTCTCTTGTTTGAATGGCATCTATTTGGTTGTGTATGTGGTGATGATTTCAATTCTAATTCTGTTCATGTGCATCCATCCTTGTACCTGTTGTGTCTTGCTCCATGCTTGTGTTAGCTATGGAAGGTGTGGATGTCTTTCATGTTTTTGGTGAAGAGCAGCCAGATCCCTATGCCCAAGAACAGCCCGAGGTGGAGGTCCTGCTTCTAGAACAAGGTGTGCAGATTCCTAGGCTTGTTTGGACTCCCCCAATGTCCAAGAGGATGCTAGAGAAGTTTGCAGATCTGGTGACTGATGGAGTGAGGACTGACAAGGGCTTCAAAGATGTACATGTGCAAGGTGTTGCCAGAGACTTGACTGCATTCTTCAACCTTGCTATCCATAGCTCTCAGGTCACCAATCACCTAAGGAAGTGGAGTGCCAAGTGGAAGAAAGTTGTGCACCTGAAGGGGCTCAGTGCAGCTGGATGGGATGAAGACAGGTGTATCATTACCATGGATCCTAGCCACTACAATGGCCACATCAAGGTAGTTGTTGTCCTGTATTTTTTTACCCAAGCTTCTTGAAGAGGATGACCACGAGCTCGATCACGACGATCGCGAGGAGGCACTTTGGACGAGGTAATGCGCATCTTCGGTTTGTCGATGATGGCAGCAAATGGCCTTCCCGTGGGTGCGAGGTGCGGGGCACGATGAGCAACCCTCTTGGTGCGAGCAACCTCGTCCTCCAGGTCCTTCTTCTGGTTGTGGACGACCTCGTTACGCTCGGTGTGTCCATGGCGTGTCGTGTGTCTGGCTCTCGATGTGCTTGGAGATGTCCAGCTCATGGAACAAGGTCTCCAGAGTCCTCTCGAACCCGCTCCCGCCAAGGATCATCCGGTACTCGCGGAACTTCGCACCCGGTCGACTTTGTCCCCGCCAAAGATCATATCACAAATCCAACAACCCATCACACACAACCATATCATCATTCATCATAACCGACAATGCGTGATGTACACAAAGGATGAAGGGATTACCCCCGAGCGGACAGCCCATGAAGCGCCTTCCGGCATGCTTGCCGCCCCAAGCTTTCCTCAAGACGCAATGGCGCGGTGGAAGCACTGGCCCGGCACGGGGATGTGGCTCAAAGCCAGACGGTGGGACTCCGGGACCCCGCCGGCACGCCGGAGTCCGTGAAACCCTAGATCACCGAGCAAATCCACCTCGATCGAAATCAAGAAACAGGAACCACCACGGATAATGGGGAAAACCGAGAAAACCCTACCGATTTTGTCCTAATCGAAAGCATACCCTAAGCAAAAGTGCGAAAGCACCGCGCCCTAATCGGATTCAATCGGATATGAACGCAAGAATCGCACGGAGCACCATCAATCCGACTAACCAAGCATCAATCAAACAGCTCAATTTAAAACCACCAAGAACTAGGGTTTCGGTAGATTTCTACCAGGACCCGATTGGTTGGAGGGGGCCGCGGCGAAGGAGTGGTGGCCCCGGCGTAGGCCCGCGCCGCTAGTCACCGGAGAAGATGTTGTACCGACGGCGCTGGGGCAGCATGCCGCCGCACGCCGCACTGGTCCTCCCTGCACAAGAAGAACGCTGGGCGACGCATCGCCGCGCCCGCCGCGCGAGGGAACGCTTTCGCCATCGCCGGCGTTGGTCGAATCCGCGGCGTTGGTGTCCTCTGAGGAAGACGGGAGACGAGGAGATGAGCAGCGAAGTTGGTGGAGGCGAAAGTGAATGAGAAGGGGGTGAGCGAGAGGAAGAGTGTGGAAGCCCACCCGCCGATTATATAGCAGGGTGAAAAGAGAGGAGGGGTAAGGTGACCAGCCGGACTGATGGGTGATGGAACACAGGGGATTTGTTGCAACCAAACAAGCTCACGTTGGCCACAATGGGCTGGCATCCAACTTGTAACTCAAACCAAACACCAATTTCTCCAAGCCGGGCTACAATGGGCACTAAAAAATAAAAACAACCAAACAAGCTCAGGTGGCCACAATGGGCATGGCCAATCCTAGCCAGGGCCACTTGGCTTGCCAGGCCAAGTTGGCACCACAACCAAACACACCCTAAATGAACATGTCTGAATAAACATTGTACTGACAACGGAAATCAAGAATACCATTGCGATCAATCCGGTATGAAGCAAAAGCAAGACTAAATAGCGCAAATCGTTCAAGCCCACATCGTAACAAAGTGCTCCAATAATGGTGCTCCTTACCATGATATGACTCAGAAATAACAAATGACAGATAAATTCGGGAACAATCTATGCAATACATAATAGTTTGTGGATTAATGGGCTCGGGAACAGCTACCTAGAGCGAACCAGATGCAAAATTAAAACCTCGCAGGAAGAATTAACAGGTTCGTAGCCTTGTATCAGAATTAGGCGAGGACAAACGCAAAGACTCCGTCCACTGCATCATGGTGGTGACCCTGCCGCGTCGGATGTGGTCGACGGTGAGTCGGTGACACCAGTGTTCATAGTGAGGTAACTGCCGTTGGCAGAGGTGGGTGTCGTCGAAGCGGAAACGGTCGTCGTCGTCGTCGAAGCCGAGACAGGACGTCGTCGTCGTCGAGGTGCACAGGGCGGCGGCCGAGCTGGCCGGCAGTTGGCATGGTCTTACAAATATATGTCGCCTCAGCGAGGTTAAGTGATTATTTTCCCTTTCGGGAATTCACATCAGAAATAGTAAAAGAAAACGTTGTAAACTGTATTCGCAGCGTACTAGCAGAGACTAAATAGCGTTGAACTTATTTAGTAAACATATTTAGTAAAGCTCAGCAGGCAAGAAATAGCATGTTAAGTCAACTGGGCAAAAACAGAGCAACAGTAGCCATGAGCTAAGCATTTGCCATCGTGTGCGATTTGTTTTACCACCGTTAAAATAACCATCCTTTTTACAAACTTCCATCTAATAAGGAACCAAAGTATGAACTTCACCAGAATCAAAATCGCTCTCTATTCGGGGTCGCATTTAGCTCCCAGAAACCAAATGCCTAGGGGTCTATTGCTTCTCGGCCGCACATCAGCTCTCTCAGACTAAACAAAACTATACCTACTGGTGTTTCTCAATGACAACTCTCATGTTGAAGACATTTGGGACAAAGAAAAGGACTTGAAGCACTTGAGCCAAGCTCACTTCTTGTTCTTGGGGCGTTGCAGCGTGAAGGTCTTGTCAGAATCTGCTTCCTCAATGAGCGGTGGTGGATTGCTTGCTTCAGAAGATGGGGCAGCAGGACTTGTCTCTCCTGATTCCTTCAGCTCTTCTATCTGGGGGTGGCTCTTTAATGCCTGGCTGTGGGAATGGATCTGCTGGTACGTCTTCATCGCCTGGGCCCACGAAAGATGCTGGGCTGACACTATCACTTGGAAGGAGCATTGTATTTGTCTGGATTTGAAAAAGAAACCATCAGCAAATTCAAATTCACAAAAGGAGCTGGACACAGAGAAGAGTAACAGAACTATGATAATTTCACCTTTTGTGCCAGATTTGAGAATGCTTCAATGTATTGCTCTCCAAGTTTTAGGCTAGCAGCCTAGCACAAAATATAACACTGTTAGCATTAAAGATCACAAATATCGTAGCTAGTACTTAGTTACTACCATTTTGATAGTCAAGAACCCTCAATATACCTTGGCACTGCCTTCAGCTGTCATTGCCTCTGAAACCAATCTCATTCCACGAGCAGTAGCTTCTGACCTGGCAAGAATTGCTTCGGCCGCACCTGGTGGTGATAGCCACAATAAGTAAATTCTAATGGTGGAGGGAATACAGAAATGCAAGACCAACTAGGCGAAAAAGTCGCAAATCATTTACAATGTTCAATTTTAACTAAACTGCACCAATAGCGAGCATCAAATCAAATAAGGTAAAACAGTGGTGAATAATGCATGCTGAAAAAAAAAAGAATGAGAACATGGGAAAAAGAAGTGTGAAATGTCACATACCCTTTGCACGATTCGCTACATCCAACATAGCTCCTGGTACAACAAATGAAATATGTCAGACAGAGTTCAACACCCCATTTATCAAATACAATACATCTCTCACATGCATTAAAGGCCACCTCTATCAATATTTCGGTATGAAGAATTAAAACCACATATTAAGCTAAAAGATAAAAAAAAGGGTTGTTGCACAGTCATCAACTCATCATCCTCACCTTCAGATTCGAGGATTTGTGCAGTTTTCTTCCCTTCCGATTCAAGGATTTGGGCTTGTTTCTTCCCTTCTGATTCAAGGATTTGGGCGCTTTCTCCTTTCTGCTTCAGCCTGCATCTCCATAGCCTGCTTAATCCCTGTTGGAGGAGTAATGTCCCCTGCATTATCAAATTTAAAACATTAGAAACATTGACTATTGAAATAATGTATGCATTATAAGTTTATAACTCAAATGATTAATAAACAAGAAAAAAATGGCATACTGATCTCATAGCGGATACACTTCAGTCCCCAATCTGTGGCTGCTTCATTGATGGCACTCTGCAGACAATTGACAGAAAACATTAGCCAGATGTTTAGTGGCAGCCAACAGAAATATGCATAATGGTCAAGTTCAGCTTAGTCATCTTGTTACTTCGACCATACAAACAATGAGCCAAACTAATAATATGTTAAAACTGCAACTGCTTCCATATGTTTCAAATGGACTATATCATAATTTGGTAAAGCATTGATCCTCCTAGAGATCACCTAATGCAATGGCATTCACTTTCCTGTCAAGGGAATCTATGTGACACATACCATATCTTCCACTAGGATGCTAATTTGGATGGTTAATTTATATGATCCAAAAAGAATATCACATGGATTAGTACAGAAACAAGATGGAGAGACTATTATAATCAAATAAGTACAAAAACTAACGATATTAACTTTTTTTCCCAACCCAATTGTATGGTATGGAAAGTTGAACAAAAGAATTCAAGATGGGAATAAGAATCCATACCACAATTTTTCTCATTTAATGCATCTCTCTCCTCAAAAGTCTTGTCTAAGGTTATCTTCCCAAGTTCACTTCTCATGGTTGTTTGTGCAAGTTGTAGGACAGCATAGATTGGATTCTCCACACCATAGGAAGCAAGGTAGGGGTCCATGATCTGCAAAATTCAACAAAATGATGAGTTTCCGCTCAGCACTCCAAAGCTTGAATAAACAACTTCACTGTAGACGAATTTCCCAAATCTGACCAAGAGCATTGCAGGCCACTCGAGTCGATGGTACTAAGAATAACACATGCACTTACCACAGTATTACTTACTACAAATAATGTGTTACTTTACATCAAAACAGAATGGACTGTCCCTATGACAAATATAATGTTTGCTATCCTATCGAAACAGCCACTCTACCTCAAATGACACAAAATAGCACAAATGAAAAATGTCAGCAGCTAACAAAAATAAACAAAGACTGGTCCAACAGACATGATATCGCAAGGAAATAAGCACTATGTTTACAATCAAAACAACTCATCATCACATACTGGTTTCCCATAAAAAAAACATTGACACTGAGTTGGGTTTTGATCAGATGCATATATCTATGGAAGCACTAAAACCAGTATGATCCACCTGGAAGCAAACTAACCAAATCACACACACACACACACACACACACACACACAAAAAAAAAAAACCCAAAAAGGCGCTATGCTGAGTTCTACACAAAAAGCTGTATAAATTTTTTGTCACCAGGACAATGAAGCAGTAAATATATGTTGCATCCTCATTGGTTCCACAGCGTTGACAAAGCTTTGATTCGAAATCCAAACAAGGAAGCATAAATCAAATACAATATTTTATCCAAAAAATTAGAAATATCTTCAAGAAGTTCATGCATGGGAATTGTGTGGCATCTTGAACTTGCTACAGTCATTGAGGATGTGCCTAGGCATTGATCTAGGTGACCAAGGGTGGTGCCATCTACAATGTAGTTTAGCCAGAAGGGTATAATATCATTGAAACCATACAAAAAAGAGCGCACAACAGTGCCAATCTGCATCCATTATCCAAGGCATTACAATGAACTCCATAATAACTATCCAACTTATACTAGGCAAAGTGGCAATGTCCTACTAGTAACATATGATGCCTTATCCAGAATTCCATATTCAAGGAGATATTGAATTACCATGTGAAAATAACTTGAGCTTTGCTTTGCGAATGGTCATATAAACTAAATATTTCTGTCCTGGCATTTATAAAATGGCACCATCATATGTTGCAGAGACAAGTCAGGTATTGAAGAGAGACCTATAGTGTCAACTAATGCATGCAAATTAAGATGGGAAACCGAAATCTCAGTGTGAGGCTTGACACAAAGTCCTTCGATTCTATCTACTACACTAACCAAATCAGAAAGCAGGAAATCCTGAAATCCACATAGAAAACATCCTTAATGCATTCACAATGTCCCTACCATCTTCAATTGCAAGTTCAATTAACTAAATCCAGTAGCCATCTATGCTGCACAAGGCAAACCACAAGCTGGATAAATCCAGTTGACACTAACTTTTACCATAAGAAGCGTCACTCACATACACCCACTCATCCCTGATCTACCGGCAACAACTGCAACACTCAACAATCTATATGGAGAACCGCACAGGCACAAGCGAACAAGGGGAGGCAGGGAGGATCACCTTGACATAGATGACGCTGTCGATCTGTATGGTGACGTTGTCCTTGGTGATGGCGTTCTGGTGGGGGATGGGATGGTCTCCTCCTTGAGCGAGTGCACGTAGGCGATACGGTCGACGGCGGGGATCAGGAGGTGGAACCCGGAGCCGAGCGTCTTGAGATACTTCCCGAACCTCTCGATGACGAACGCCTTCTTCTCCGGGACTATGCTCACGCCCCAGTTCACCGGCGGCTCCGGCGGGTCGAACCTAATGAGAGCAAGCAACCACGAGCACGTCCAGGGCGCGTCAGTCTTAAATCGCATTGCAGAAGGTTGGAGAGGGCGGAGGATGGGGAGGAAGTGGGTAGGGTTTTGCTTACATTGAGCTGTCGTCGCGCGGGTGGAAGCGGGAGAACGAGCGGGACGAGGCGGGGCCGGAGACCGCACCCGCGGCGGCGAGGTGGCGCGGGAGGAGGAGGAGCTGGCGCGCGGGTGCCGCGGATCGCCGGAGTAGGCTCGCCATCGTCGTCGGCGGCGGCGGCGGCGGCAACGGCGGCGGTGATGGGGATTGATTTGGAGTAGAGTTGGGCTGAGAAGGGGAGAAGGGAGAGGGGGACTGGAAGGTAATAAAGGCCCGGGCGTTTCGCGGTGTGCCCGTAGCAAATACGATGTCCGGGACCAACTTGTGTTCCAAGATGCGTTGCGAAAGACTTCTGTAACAAGAAAAACGGGGTGGCATTGTGTTTTTTTTTTTTGGTAATATCTAATAACCCACCAAAAGGGTTTTTAGGAGTAATAATATTCGGATAGATTAAGCTGGTCTCAATAAATGTTTTGTATTTATTTTTCACTACCTATTTAAGATTTTTTTACTTTAAATTTATAAGGATTTGTTAAGTGGAGATTGTAATCTAATTCTAGACTGAATTTATGTTTGATGTCTTCTGATGTTTGCGAGTTCAATTCAATTTGCGTGGAACGTGGATTCTCGGCGTTCTTTCCTTCCCTTTTTCATTTTGGCAAATTCTGTTTTGGGCCAGAGTATTAACGTGCAGCCCAACACATCTGTTAATATACGCTCTTTAGATGGGCCGAGAACACGCCGCTGGAACCTGGTGTGTGTGATCAATGTTACCTCTGAGTTATTTCAAAAAAAAAAAAAAAAAAAAAATGTGTTGCCTCTGAGTCTGACACTTTTCAAAACGGCATTGTTGATCGTTATGCGGAGCCAATTGGCTTATTTGGTACGTAGATGGTGGATCATTTTCTTAGATCGCTGCCACAAGTTTAGTTCACCTTTTTTTTTTTGAATTGAATGAAAGAATTGATCACTCGCCAGTAACTTTGCAATTTTGCATATAGTTAGCATCCACATCTTTTTAGCAGTAACCAGGAGATCTCTGTTGTGCTGATACATTACATTATATATGCTGATATAGTGACATTGTTGGATGAAATCTCGTTTTGTCATGCTTAAAATCTGAGATCTGTCTATTTGATGGGAATTCAGTATATGCGTGCAAACACGTGCCAAAATGGATTTGTCGAGAGGGAAGAAAAGGTATATGCGACCTGTTCTGATCATCTGATGTCTATATTTTGTCCTTGTAAAAATAATAATAAAAAAACTTGTGTGATATCCATGTCTGGTGGACTGGTTGAGCATGCACCTACAAGTACTAATCCTGATAGAAAACATTCCTGTATTGGGGAAAAAATTGGTGGCATTTTGATTGTTTCAATCATTCTAGCACCTCAGCATGATGACGCTGGAGTTCAAGCACATGAAGAACACGATGACAGAATACTCTGAATTAGACAAAATGTCAATATCAATCAACTGAAAATGGCTTTAAGGCAAATGAATATTCAAGAACGAGGGGACGCAGAACATTAGGTGTGGCGTCCAGGCTTTAAGTAATTATAAGGCAATGGATATTCAACTACAGGAAATCTGGCCTGAGCAGGGTCACACATGGCACTTCAGGCATACCAGTTGTCAGCACGACTAGATGCGAGAAGCTCTGGGCAAACAGAAGGGATCAATCAGGCCTGCTAACGGGTTTAAACCCGCCCCAACTCATATTTTAAAAACTCTAACTACCACCCGCCCCGGCCCCACCCCGCCCCAATCCGAAGTCACGACGGAAGATGATATATGCCTTATGCGCCGATCTATGACCATAGAGCCCCAACCCGTCCCAAACCGTTTGTGTAGTCAACCCAACCCGCCCAACCTCGTTTTCACGGTGTCACCCCGTTTTCCACCCATCCAATAGTACCCGTATTAAAAACCCGCCCCCAAATAAATATATTGCTCAACCCCCCCCCCATTAGCAGGCCTAGATCAATCCGTCGAACCTACTGTAGTGCGTAGCGGTGATGCCGTCTGTCGATGAAGCAGGGTTTTAATCGGTGTGCTGATGATGCCGCTAATAAACTCAACCCCTTGCCATCTGGAGTTTCAAGAGACAAACGGTTCAGATGTGCTGGTATAATGCACAAAGAGTTGCGACGTCAGAAGCCACAACCCTGTGGAGGTTGTGGAGAGTGGAACCAGCACTGACAAGTCTTAGCTCTATTCAGTACGAGCTTGTTATTATTATGACATAATTACGTATACTGTATGTTTGGTTTTGGATCCGGTGGCAATTTGGAAATGCGTGTCATAATAATAACCAAACATACAGTATACGTATGTCCTGTGTCTCTCTCACGCCATCGCCCTGTGAATTAAAACTTAAACCCAAGCAAAACCCCGCGCGCGGGCACACCGTTTCGACCGACCCACTCGGCGGCCGCTCTCCTAATTTGTCCTGTGTCTCTCTCTCGCCATCGCCGCCACCTGTTCCGATCCAACTCTGTTTGTCCCTGTTCCTCCCTTTGTTGAGATCGAAAACTAATTTGGATTTGGAATCCCCTGGCTCCAGATATGTCCGGACAATGCAACCTCCTCCTGAATCTGGTGATGCTTCATTCAGGTAGCACTACGTTTGGACGACAACAGAAACTACCCGATGGACACCGAGTTAACCAACTGCAACGTTGTCCTATGCTACCTTATCCGATTGTTTCCCCTCTGGTAGCTAGTGTAGGAGACGCCTGCGATCGAGGCTGCAAAATCAGACAACCATTGCAAGGCACTTGTTTTGTTTTAGCTCTGTTCTGGTTTGCATTATAAAGCAGTTGCTTCACGGTCCTTCCAGTTGCAAAGGCAGAAGAACTAGTGCAGCAGGATGAGACAAGGCCGTGTACGTACATCTTGCCGGCCACACGCTACCAAAAACAAGCTAACGATTAATCACTTTGTTGGTAGCTCATTGCTCTTAATAAATCAGCCAGCCCTACGTCGCTCTCTGCAACTTTTCCCTCGGTTAATTAGCGCAATTGCGCATGCCAACAAAAACCTCCCTCGGCGGCGATCATAAGTGACGTGTATAAAACCCCACACCGAGGTGTAGTGTTCTACCTGCACGGCTGCACCTTCTCGCCATGGCGGCCCTCGCCCTGCTCTGTCTCGTGCTCCTCCGCCTCTTCGCCGTGCAAGCAGCAGCAGGCGTCGACGGCATCGGCGACGATGACGGGAGCTTATTCACGGCGTGCCTGGCCGCCGCCGGCGTGGGCAACGTGACGACGCGGCAGTCGCCCGCGTACGACGCCGCGCTCCTCGTGTCCGTCCAGAACCTCCGCTTCGCTGGCGCCGGAGCGCCCAAGCCCGCGGCCGTGGTGGTCCCGCGTCGCTGAAGGAGCTCCCGCGACTGCGCGTGCGGTGCTGGCGGCGGGGCTCGCGGCTGCGCCCGCAGCGGGGACACAGCTACGAGGGCCTCTCCTACACCACCACCGACGACGACGACGCGCGTTCGCCGTCACGCCGCTCGCGCTCAACCGCTGGGCCCATCGCCGACACGGCCTCCGCACCGCGTGGGTTCGGGCCTGGCGCCACGCTGGGCCAGACGCACCACGCCGCGGGCGGCGGCGAGTCCGGGCGCGTTTCGGGGGTTCATGCCCGACCGTTGGCTCGGGCGGCACATCGCCGGGCGGAGGGTTCGGGCTGCTGTCACGCAAGTTTGGCCTGGCCGCCGACAACGCCATCGACGCCGTGCTGGTCGACGCCCGGCGCCGCGTCCCGACCGCGACGGGATGGGCGAGGACGTGTTCGGGCCATCCGCGGGCGGCGGGCGGCACTGGGCGCTAAAAAAACGCTGCTGGGCGCGCCCGCTCAGCGCGGTGCCCGAAGCCGCCACGGCGTTTGGCCGCCAACCGCCCTGGCTCCGTCCCTCGTCCGGTGGCGCCGCTGGTGTCGACGGCAGCATGTCGCGCCGTGGCTGCCCGACGAAGTTCTACATCTCCGCTGCGTTTCGGGCGGCGCTTGCCGGAGCTCAAGAAGCTGAACCGACCGCATCTCCGCCACGCTCGTTTCGCACTCGGGTCGGCAGACACGAGGCGATGGAGATATGACGGCAAGGTTCCCGGAGATCGGGCTATCGGATCTCGACCCGAGAGATGAGCTGGATCGAGTCCGTGGTGTTCTTCTCGGTCTCCCCGGAGGGGAGCACAAAGGTCAGATCTCACGGACCGGGTGCTGCACCAGAAGAACTACTTAAGGCCAAGTCGGACTATGCGCCGTCCGATGACCTTGGAGCAACTGATCAGAGCCATTGACCACTTGTCCAAGCAGCCCAAGGCGCACGTCATCTTGGACCCCTTACGGTGGCGCCATGGATCGGTCGGGTCCGGTGATCTTCCGTTCCTCGCATCGCAAAGGTAACATCCATGGCATCCAATACCTAATCGAATGGGCGGCCGGTGATGATGATCACAAGGAGGAGTACATGGACTGGCTGTGCGGTTCTACGACTTTATGGGAGCCTATGTGCCGAAGAAGCCACGAACCGCGTACATAAACTACATGGACCTTGATCTTGGAACCAACAACTGGTCCGGCGGCAATGGAGCTGAAGAAGGCGACGTCGATCAGAGCCCTAACCCACAAGTGGAGGCGGCACGAGTGTGGGGGCGAGAGGTACTTCTTGGGAAAACTACGATCGGCTGGTTCGAGCAAAGACATTGATCGACCCAGAGAATGTGTTCCGCAATGCGCAGAGTATCCCGCCACTTGAGGCGTGACTAGGAGCACACGTGGCATCTCGCCCAAGGTCACGTCCAATGGAAGCACGCACGATAGCTAGAGCACAAGTCGATCATGCATATAGCTTTATTTACTTTATTATATTATATATACATACATCATATAGATGCATACAAATATATGTGGGTGCGGTGTTTTGATTTCATCTTTTTTGGCGCGTTGCTTTCACGGTGCCGTCCGAGATTGCATTTATTTTGTTTGAGATTGGTGGTTTGGTTTTGGATTATTGAATCCGAGCTAGAGGGAGCAGAAAACGAGAGATTGTTAGGTATTTTTGGTGAAGTGACCAAGGTCACGTCAGTCGCTTGATCACAAAGGTGTGCTTTCGCCAGTGTTAGTGTCCTTGTTGATAACGATCATCAACTTTTGTATTAGTGCAAGATTGGTTAGTACCTTGCTCTCTCTCCCTCACTCTCATGCAGCACATTAGCAAAGGATGAGTGTATTCTTCCTAATCCAGTGTATCATAACAAGTTAATAATAACAAATATATTATTAAGAGGCCTATATATGTCAGGTTAAAGTCTTAAAGATAGTATAGCTAATATCTCAGCTCTCAGAGATTTAATGGTAACGTATTGCTAGTAACTTTTTTGAGCTGTTGTGCTAAACTTTTCTTGCCCTGTTGGTTTTTAAATAGGAAAGTGGTTTTTAAATAGTAACTTTTGAGCTGTCGGTGGAGATATCTTTTGTTTCCGAAGTACACGGTACAACACAAACCCTGAAAACACACGTTAATCACAAGACATGATAGGCCCATGGGCTTTCATTCAAGCTGGGGAAAGTGAGATGTCTCCACCGAGACATGGTTTTGCCTGGAACGACTCCTGGGTAGATTCCTGGCTAACCAAACAAGCTATCATTGGTTTTTTTTTTTTAAAAAAGTATATATTGGACTGAACTTGTTCGTATATGCAGGCCAAAGATCACCCGCATTTCAATTTCAATAAAATAAAATAATCATTGGATAATCGGGTTGAGCTAGCGCTAGGACGTCCTATGGACTTCGGTTCCATCGGACGCTCCGCGACGCAGCCCAAGTAAAGCACACGGCCCATCTTTCTTTTCCCAACGCGAGATAGCTTTCCTCCGCTTCCCCCATCGCGCGGCGTTCTTCCCCATCGCGCCGACGAACTTCCTGGGGCCGCCCGGTCTCGCGCGTGACAAGCAGCTGCGCTTCGCACCGATCTTCTCGGTGCCGAGCCGAAAGCCGACGACGTTAGCCATCCGCCACCCCCGGACGCCTCCTTGCGGTCGCGGCGTCCCTGAGGCCGACGCCGCAGCTCCGAGACGCCTTGAGCCGCTTCACCGGCGGCTTGGGCAGGTCCTCGAGGCCGCCCACCACCGCCAGCGACGCGAACGACTATGACTTGCCAGGCGAAGAACTGGGGCAGCCCCTCCTGCACACCCAAGCAAAGCAGCGCCGGTGTCGTAAGTTCACAGATTCACAGCACCGCACCACGCCAGCCCCGCGCCAGCAGCTCCACACGTTCCCTTCCACCTACGCTCCAGCACCGCTTCGATCTGGGCGTCCGCTCGACCGAAGATCTGTTCCCCAATGTCTCACACTCATCTTATGCTTAGAATCGAAGTTTCCCCTCGAGAATCGTCCCTATGATCGTCGCCCACCTCCAATTGTTGCAAACGATTCGGTCAAATTTGTTGAAGCACGCTCATGGAGAAGGTTCGAGCAGCATGTTATCAGCTCATCGATTCGATGTTGTTGATGTCCGTGTCTCGTAAGATCTACGATCAAGCTTATACCCGACCTATGTGACTACTAGTGAATACCCTCGTTTGCAACAGATTATTATGGAACATGAGACATGCGCTTATACAGTTTGCAACATGGGTTCTAGCCAGGGCGATGTCGAATTTAGGATGTAGTTAGTGTGTTTATTTGATCTAGTCCATGGTTACAGTAGCATAGCCTTTCTGTTTGTAGCAATGAAACATAAGATTATAGCATGTGAAACATCTACTGATGCGGTTCGAAACATTGGTATATGGCAGGATGATGATAGTGCTAATATGCAACAGCAGACATTTGTTGGACTGCCACAAAAAGCTGCAACCTCAAGCAACAACAACTGCAGCTGCAAGGTTCTCCCCTACATGTGGCCTTTAGGTTGACATTTGTGAGCAGTACATTCCGTTGATTACCAATGTCAGCTTCAGTTATTCAATTTTAGCTTGTCTCAATGATCAGGTATATATGAACCAAATTTGATTTGTCCCCATTGTGCAATTGGAGGCTACAAATCTCAATGACCGAACAAGTAAGAACATAAATGCATTTTATCCCCTGGAACTATTTATGATCTTAAAAAGTCCTAAAAACTTAAAAGAAGTTCTTCATATGCCCGATGGGGCATGCTTCCATTGCTTATAATTTATAAACCTACATGCAATAGAAATTCCCATGTAGCTAGATAATTCTCTATTTGACTAATCCTTCAAGTATGAACCCATTTGATCACATAATTTTTGGCAATATGCTCCTAGATTCATGGCTTGAATGCTCCAGTTTCTCGATGCAAGTTTTGGATATCGACCTAGGCAATGGGGAAAATATCTAGTTGACGAGGTATGATGATTGTCATTTTTCTAGTGAAAGGCCACTATAAATGCATGGTGCGCCTCATTTTTCAGTACTCCATTGGGGCATGTCAAATGTGCTAGTTACTTTGATCCTAGTTACAACGTGATGTGAGTGATGTGCCTGTGAACAACCATGTTCTTCTCCTCACCTCAACACCTCCTATTTTCACCACATTCGACATGCCCCAATGGTTGAAACAATGTGTTTTAGCTTCACCAAATTTTAGCATGAACCTTGTTCAAATTCAAGTACGACTAGTCTTCTTTCGCAATGTGTACACTCCTATGGCATGCTTTGTGGTGTTGCAACAAGACCTTTCATGTCACATGACATCGGGTGTGAACTTCTATATTACTATGACTCTTACTATGAGATGTCGCCCTTGATTCTCATGTCCAAGTTTCGACTTGCCCCCTCCAATCTCCCTAACTCTTACAGAAACCTCTTTGAGCATTGCAACATCACATTGTATTGCTTGCAACATGCCACTAATACTAGTTGAACATGGTCCATTAGACACTCTCATGTTATAAGGAGCATTGCAACATCATAAGGAAGTACTTGCAACAATAAAAGAATACTAGTTCAACATGGTACGTCCGACACTCTCAAGTTATAAAAGGAGCATTGCAATATAGTGTTCGAAGCATGGCAAACATAAGATGGAAGTACTTGCAACATATTATTTCGAACCACTGCAACAACCGATGGGAGTAACTGCAAAAAAAAAACATATTAATTTGGATTTTAAGCATTGCAACATATGATTTAAGCACTTGCAATGCACCACTAATACCGGTGCAACATGGTCCATTACAATCAAAAAACCGGCATAACAAAAACTCATATGCTTTTGCCATACTTCACATACATCGTGGTAGTACCTAGAACAGATCCGGAGATGAGAAACCCAACTACAATGAACTCTAGTATCACTAGATTAACTACACAGAGTATTAAGATCTCCTTGGCTAATTCAGCGATTCTCCTTGATGAAGTCATCAATTGAGATCTCATTCAATGGCTGTAGTAGTAGGAGGATAGCCACATTCTTCTTGTAGTCGACCATCATAACCTGAAAAAACATAAGGCCGAAACTAAAAGTTATGCCAAATGTGAATGAGTGAAATTAAAAAAAAATAAACATTGAAAAACACGAACCAAATCAAATTGAATGGTCTAATTTCCATCCCAAAAATTAATATAAAGCATCACATAAAAAACACAACCATACCTTGAAAGGAACCACAAAAGAAATAAATTATAATGAGGTTAAAATAACAGTGGGTCAATGATTTAGAAAAAAAATTATATTCACACAGTGCCAAAAAGGCGTGCATTGAATATGTACAATGTCAAAAATTGACGTTGCAACACATAAATGTAGATTTTGCCTATTTTTCCATACATATCAAACAGATATGCGACACCCCATGCAAGAAACTAGGTTAACTGGAACATGTAGAAAATGACATTGCAACACATAAATGCACATTTTATTTTTATTTCCATATAGTGTAAAACAGGTATGCAATACCCCATACAATATATAAACTAGGGTAAATGAAACATGTAGAAGATGATAATGCAACACATAAATGCACACTTTGCAACATGTATGGAAACAATAAATTAACAGTGGCAGAGAATGGAAAAAAAAATTAGGTATGGTGAAGTCAATAACATTGATAGAAAAGTGTAGTCATGATAGATAAAGCGAGAGTGATAATAAAGCTTACTGAAACAATCAGACATACATTCGAGTTGCAGACACCATACAAAAAAAGGTCTTCAAAATCTCCATTAAACCAGCATCAATTCACTGAATTATATAAATCTGGATGAGCGCAAAAAAAGATCATGAGAATAACTTTTATTGAAATATGCACGGCACAAAATTGCATTATTTATGGTTTTGACGCTGACACATTGCTCTTTTCTTTTGAATTTATCCTTAATTAATTTTACTAGTTTACAAATTTATCAATCAAATTCAGTAATTAACAAACAAAAAAATAAATTAAATGAAGGATATTTCAAAAGAATACAAGAAGCTTTTGTATTTTAAAGAACAAGTAATTTACCTCATGTGTGACAGGTTTGATGTGTTGGCATGTCATGGTGCCGCAGCCAACAAAAGCGAGGTGTAGCTGTGCTTGTGCTGTTGTCTAGATTGCTTCCATTCCTCTATATTCTAGCAGCCTCACCTCACTGTTGTTGATGAAGGGAAGAGATTGTACCAAGTCCATAATGGTCAAGATTCCACACAAGGGTCAAATCAAGTGCCTTAGCTTGGAATCTCTTGACTTACCTGAGCGGTCAGTGCTGTTTAGCATCGCCTACCTGCCTTGGCCTTGTTGTCCCCCTATTTGCACTTCCATACAAAGAGTACAAAAATCACGAACAAAAACTTAAGCGCCACGGGAAGATGAAAAGGATTGAAGAGAGGAGAGTTGCCTAGGATCAAGGCCAGGTTGCCGCCACACCGTTGCCACACCGAGTCCTCTGCCCATGCATGTACACATGATGGAGTTCTATAAAACCATGTCCCTGTTATCCATTTCATCAAACACTGGCGAGCACCACCAACATCACCCAAATAGCCACACTTCAGGAGAGCTCTACACGATCACCCATGAACGCGTCCGCCGTGGAGAAGCCCGACCCACTGCCTTTGTGCCCCAGTGAAGCACTAGATGAGGGTGTTGTACGCTAGGTAGAGGCACCGCGCTGGCAGCGTGAAGGATCGCAGCGCGGGCGCCCCGGGCGCAAGGACGAGGAGGCGGAGAACACAGCGGGAGACGAGGGCGGGAGGAAGCGCTACCTCATGGAGGGCCTGCGGGGCGAGGACCTCGGCGTGGCTGCCGGCGCAGGTGGCGTGGGGCGGGGATATGAAGCAGCTCGTGCTCCATTGGTGTGCTGGAGTTGGAGGAGGGCTTTTGCTTCCCGATCGAAGTCGGTGAAGATGTCGCGGTGTTGGCGATCAGGTCACGGACGGGTGTGGTGAAGGAATCGAGATTGGCGGACGGGCCTGGTGGAGGTCCTCTAGCCGGCGGCAGCGTGAATCGCAAATGACCCGGAGCTCCCTGATGAGCATGAAGAACGATGATGGCGGACGGACGAGCAGCCGGCGCGGTGGAGGATGCCGTGGCGCGTGCGGGTGCAGGGCCGTGGCCGCTGAAAGTAGAAGTATCGCGACGGCGGGCGCGTGCTGCTGCGTCGGGCGCGGTGGAAGAGAGTGCTCGAGCCCGGCGATGTGGAATGGAGGAGAAAAAAATGGGGAGCGATTTTTTTTTCTGGGGAGGGAGTGGTTGCGTGGGATAGAGGAGCCGTTCAGCCAGCAGCGCGGCCCACCAACTGCGCGTCCGATGGAACATGGACGGATCGGACGTCTAATCTACAGCATTACCGATAATCTTTTGCACCTTATGACTTTTTTTATTTGCGAGATTTTGCACCGTACCTTGTGACTTGGAATAATCTCGCAGGCGGCTAGCCTGTGAGGCTGTGAGTGAGACCTCCTGGACCTGCCCGTACGTTGAAGGGCCATGACAGAGCATACGAGTAGTAGTGCTGGGGCTTGGTGTTCGGCTTGTACGCCACGGACGGTGGCCTCGCTGGCCGCCGTGGGCATGTAGCTTGATCGTCATCATCGCGCCCAACGTGACCGTCCCGACACGAGAAGTCGTGGACGTCCGGCCGCAATGACACACCGTACGTCCATGGGCTGATGGGCAGCAGCACGCTCTGGATCACCTGGGCAACGGTGTCCTGGTCTGGATAGGTAGGCTCCGCGGACGGGCAGGGCCAGAGCCTGTCACGGTGCGCTCGTGGCGGCCCGCAGCTTTTTCGTGGCCGGACCGGACCGGACTGAGTGCCTGCGGGCCACCGTCCAAGCCGCAAAAAATGCAGCAGAAAACGGGCCATGAAGCCGCAAAACAACAAGGAAAAAGTAAAATTTCTCCCCCAACTATCGCGAAAGTCACTTTTCCTCCCTTAACGCCAAAACCAGGACAAATCACCTCCCTCAACTTTTCAAACCATGCAAATTATCTCTCTCGAAGGGTTTTGAGGGCGGTATTCTACAGATAACAGATGGTTTGCCTTTTTTCTTTTTAAACAAATGCCTGGGTTGAATCTTTTAAAAAATCATAGTAAATCACAGAGAAAAATCATAAAATGAAAAAATCAATTTTATTAGACTTCGACATGATTAGATCTACACATTGAATATATAATATGGTATGCTTTAGTATAAAATTTTATACTAAAGCATATCATATTATATATTCAAGGTGTAGATCTACTCATGGAGTCTAACAAACTTGGATTTTCTATTTTATGATTTTTTTCGTGATTTACTATAATTTTTCAAATATTCAGCCAAATAAATAAAAAAGAAAAAAAACCAAAACTTTCGTAGTAAAAACTTTATATTAAAGTATATCATATTATATATTCACTGTGTAGATCTAATCATGTGGAGTCCAATAAAATAAGATTTTTTCATTTTATGATTTTCATTTGATTTACTATGATTTTTTAAAGATTCAACCGGATTTTTTTTAAAAAAAGGAAAAGGCAAACCGCTGGTACTGTAGCAATACCCCCTCAAAACCACTCGAGAGAGATAATTTGCATGGTTTGTAAAGTTGAGGGAGGTGATTTGTCCGGTTTTGGCATTGAGGAGGAAAAGTGAACTTTCTTAATAGTTGGGGAGGGAATATGGACTTTTTCCAAACAACAATGCAGCAGAAAACGTGCCGCCGCGCGTGCTCGTGGGCCACGCCGTCGTTTCCATTTTGGGGGCGAGCGAAACCACCACAATATGACTACTTGACTGTTGTAGGCACATATGAGCAAGATATTTCAGCCTTGTACAACAGTACAAACACTGCAAGTATGCATATCAATTCTCTGCACGTGATGACGACGACACATAACAAACTGCAGTGTTTGACATCAATATTATTCCTATGTTCTTTCTCGATATTTGACATCAGGTCGGTCTCGCCTAGGGACGCATGCATGAAATGGACCGAAATCGACATTCATAAATCAATACATTCACATGTAAATTTCTTCTCCTTTGTTCAGCATTTTTCTGCACCCGGCCCCTTTTCATCAACTAGTATAGTGCCCGTGCTAACGCTTACGGTTTTAATTTAGAGATGCACATGAAAATAACCAAACAATAATTTTTTTTCTATAGTTCAACTTTTACAAAATTGTATGACCATACATATGATCTGAAAAAAACACTTATGCACAACAATTGTATGACTATATATGTGCCTAACAACTTTTTCTATAGTTCAACTTTTACAAAATTGTATCCTCGACAAAGCAAGGTACTGTCTTCCTAGTGATCCGAACATCACTGAGATATATATTTACAACCAAACGCCGCACGGGCATCAACAACTTTTATATGGTTGTCTAGGATATATATTTGAACTCTAGCATCGACAAACTTACATTAGATGAAGCCTCAGCTTAGTAACGATGCCACACCCAAGGCCAATAGTCTATACTCATCACTCTCCAAAGCTATCTTGACTAAAGAAGCATCTGACTCCAAAATAATTCCATGCAGCCTCAATCTGACTGCCACCAAGCATCCAAGCAGTTCCACATGGAAGGCGTCAAGCAAAGAATGGTTTTCTTCCAGACCCCACCAAGATCATCAATCCTTGTTCATCTCGGATGTTGAAACCCCAGCCACCAGATCTTGTATGTGGATCAAAGGAACCATCTGAGTTGATCTTGAACTCTCCCTGCCTTGGCCTCTTCCAGTCTTCCAGCACTGAGCCTGGCGAAAATCTGACAACAGGCCTAGCTGTGTTTTTGTCTCCGAAACGTACTCTCTCAATTTATTGTGTTCATCCCACCATAGCCAGAGAAGCAGAATTGGCATCTGGAAAGCAAACTCATCAGCAAGAGTGCAAAAGAAATTATTTCAGCACTTTCTCGCCTTGTTCTAAGTTGCAGGGAAAGTGGCACAAGCCTACCCGTGCAAGTTAATAACTGCAAGTAATTGAAACCTGGGCCAGAGCCTAAGTGCACAAAATTGCTCCAGCCACGACGATCTGCGCAACTGTCGGTGCCTTGATTAGTAGAACCTCTTTAATCTTAAAATGACACCTATCCACTGTTGCATAGTAAAAGCAAAGCTACTCGGAGCAACTGCCCACTCCAACCTGCAAATCACTTGGCCATGGATAGCTCAGCCGGTCAATCGTAAATCTATGATAGTAACAGCTAGTACAGGCAGTTTCAGTATGCATTAAAAATCCATTTGTTTCAGTATGTAGTTCTAACCATATTTAGTAATGAAGAATAAGCTTTGCTTCTTGCAATTGCACACAGTAGCAGGCAGTTTGGTTGCTTTCAAATATTAGTCTTACAAAATAAATAATTTTTAGCATTTCTTAGTCCTATAGTACACGACTCAATTCCAGCCTTCCGACACTCCTGCAAACAATAGTCGTCGATTTAGTATAGTCTCTATGAAAGCATAAACTACAGCCTATAAAGTTCAAAAAAAATTAATTATAGAACAGTGGCATACCAATCAAGAAGCAAATCAAATTGGCGATCTTCTTCGATGATGACTGATGAGTCAGGCTGGTGGTTCAGAACAAAAAGTCAGTACAAGGTTCAGAACAAATGCCACTACAGCTTTACCAGCCTTGTATGTTGTCACCATCCAAAGAAATGCATTGGCTAAATCCTTAAACAACAGATTCACAGTTTTAGTAGCACATCAGCACTTCCTATCTGTGAGCCCCAACTGCATTGAGAGCTTGGTCTATTTCATCTCATTTGGATATGAATCCTATATACCAACACAATGCAAACAAAATCCCCATGAAAACCACACAACGATCAAATACTCGCAAAAAAAGGAGTACATGAGTATCAAGACAAGACACAGAAAATTAAACTGCTTGTCCACTGCTAATCTCATTGTACTCAAAGTGGTGGTTCAAGAAAATAAACCAAAGACTATCTGAAAATACTCAAAGGAGTACATTCCTTGACTATCTGAAAATTCAAGAAAACAACAATTAACCAAAGACATGTTCTTCTTCAAATCAGGGTGATAAGAACTGTCTCGATAAAAAAGCTTAACATGGCCCATAAACTTAACCGTAGCGTTATTGCCCAAACTGGTTAACACAACACATCGCGCTCACTTTCAATGTGGGTCTGGTCAAGATTAAAGTTCGCACGATGTCCGCGAAAGGTCCAGACATGAGGATCGTTGATACTTGCATATACTATTGGCCTATAGAAAATCAGTATATCAAAGAACAAACGATACTATTGGCCTCTCTAGCAAGCGAGCATGGCATTGCACGGGCAGTTGACGCACTTGCATATACTATTGGCCTCTCTAGCAAGCGAGCATGGCACGGTTGCACGGGCAGTTGACGCACGAACCATCGTTGTCGTCCGGCCGCCGACCGCCGATTAGATCCATCACCTACGCACGCATGCGCGCAGCCAGATCGATGGATACATGACGACGGCGGCAGACTGTACTTCAGAATCCATAACCAGCAGGTCAGGTTTGGCCGTTTGGCTTGGCGAATGGCGGAGTCTGGCCGCCGGAGTCGTCATCAGATAAATAACGCGTACCTGCTGCGGCGTCTGGCCGCCGGAGTCATCGCGGTCGTCGTCCTGGAAGCCCCCGGAGTCGTCATCAGATAAATAACGCGTACCTGCTGCGGCGTCTGGTCGCCGGAGTCGTCGCGGTCGTCGTCCTGGAAGCCCCGGAGTCGTCGCGGTCGTCATCCTGGAAGCCCCAGGTCGCAAGACCACTGTCCTTCCTCCTCGCCGCCGTCGTCGAGCGTAACGTCGGACTCCTCGCCGTCGTGCTCCCGGCGAGGACGGTTTCAGATCGCGGCCGTCGTGCTCGTGGCGAGTCAGCGGGCAGTCCGCCGTCGATCTCGTGGCGAGTCGCGGGCAGTCGGCCATCGATCTCGTGGCGTGCCCCGGGCAGTCCGCCGTGTATCCCGTACGGTTTCCCGTCGTGGAGAATAGATGAGGGAGCCGCGTATTTTATTCCCCGGTGTTCGATGTGCGATGAGGGAGCCGCGAATTTGTTTTCCCGGTGTTCAATGTGCGCTCAACGGGGTTCGAACGCTGTTCGCTAGCAGCCGCGAAGCCGCGATAACGCGATGCCGCGCGCGGTGAGTGAGATGTCCGACCTGCATCAAACTTTCGATCCTAGCCCTCCAATCATTTGACGCTCTTTTGTGGACCGTTGATTTCGTGAGCCCTCAACTGGGACATTATAGTATAGATGTTGACAAGTCTTATATTAACCGTACACACTAATAAATTCAGCACTTTTCCTATGTCTCCTTGGAAAGAAATCTGAAAAAAAAAAAAAAAAAAATCTTGCGACGTGCCTGCGTGGGTCCTGGGGGAGACGAGCGGCCGAGGCCGACCCGGCGGCGACTACATCGGGGTAGTCACGGTGCGGACTCCACCATAAAGTCTAAGCTTATTTATTAGTTTTATATTTATTGCACTTTGCTGACGTGGTGTTGAAGTGATAGTATATTTATGGAAGAGAGAGAAAAAAAATAAGACTTCAAGTCTTATTTGGACTCCAAGTTCACGACACCGAAGGTAATAAATAGTTTTAGACTTTATGGTAGAGTCTGCATTGTGTGCCCTCATCCGCTCGAACCCCTTTCTGCTTTGCATGCACATATTTGCCACATCCTCACCGCTGACTCGATCAGCTCCAAACGCGCATGCACACGCCTGGCTCAGCTGGAATTTCAGCATGTGTGCTTCGCGGAACGACCATGATCCAGAATGTGGACGGGATTTCTATTTTGTCTTTGTTTTTCATAGACTAGTTAACACGCACGCACGTGCCTAGTAAACATGTGTCAATGTTGTTTGCTATTTTTTAGCTTGATTTCTATCATTTTAGCACAAGTCTAATATTTTTGTCAACATAAGGAAACTAAAGCACATAAATCATTAAGATTGAAGAAATTATGGTGCATTAGAGTAACACAGGGAACCATTATTTATTGTCTCTTGTTTGCTGTGGTAAATTTTTTCAAATCTGTATATTGTTCTTTGTGTTAGGACACCACCCTCTTTTGTCCTTGTTTTTCCATATAAAAAAATGTTAATTGTCTCTTATCTGTTGTGGTAAATTGTGCTAGCTAACAATTGATGATAACAAATCTCACCCTTGGATGATGATCTAAGGGGCTACCACGTTGTAAGAAATGTTGGCTATTTTTTTTTTTTTTTGAAAGAGATATAGCAACTCCCTAAATTCAGTGTTCAATTGCTTCTTGGAAGCCTTGACCATTGACCAGATGGAGGCAGCAGCAGCTTGTGACTTCCATGCATTCTAGAATATAGATATACTTCCTCAGTCCTATTGAGATTGTTGTTTTGGACTCCATACCATTTTATTTGGTCATTCATCTTATTCAAAAGTTATATAAATACTATTTATTTTTTTATAACTTATTTTATCATTGAACATACTTTAATCATAACTTATTTAATTTTATGATATGTCAAAATAATTTGAATAAAACAAATGGTCAAATATGGTACTCAAAGTCAAAAACGACAATCTCTATGACGGGGGTAGTATATGCATTCATTCAAAAGCTGATGTTTGGTTTGTGGAACCATTCCAATGTATAGATGAGGTGGTTCACCATGAATTCATTCCTCATAGTTGGTGTGAATCCATTCTTCTTTAAATTTGGTTTAATGACTTATTCCGATCCTCGTACTAGTGCTAATTAATAGCTTGAGGAATAAGGTGATGATGCATCAACCGTACCTATTTCATTCCACAAACTAAAAAAGAAATAGATGATGGACTAACTCATTCCTCAAACCAAACACACAACAAAAGTCTTCTACAATAAAGTAATGTTGACACCCAGGTTTCAAAAAAAAAAAAAAAGTAATGTTGACACCCATGCCTCTTGGCTGACTCTGGTGCAATAGATTTCTTCACACATTATATAGAGAGGCACCCATGCATCCATGTGCTGCATCAAGCCGATCGAGGGGCCATGCATCAATCCGCCATGACGATGATGCACACCGTGGTCGTAGCTCTCGCTCATGCTGTTTTTTTCTCCTCATTACAATTGCAGGAGCCACACAGGCAAGTGCACAGTCACCACCGCCTTCAGACGACATCTCCTCCTGCCTCCTCTCCAACGGCGTCACCAACTTCTCCCTCCCATCATCCCCAAGCTACACGCCGCTGCTCGATCTCGTCCATCCGGAACCTCCGCTTCGAGCTCCCGAGCGTCGGCAAGCCGGCCGCCGTTGTGCTGCCGGCCACCAAGCGCGACCTCCAGCGCGCCGTGCTCTGCGCGCGCAACACCTCGCTGGCGATCCGCGTCCGCAGCGGCGGGCACAGCTACGAGGGCCTCTCGTACACCACCGAGAACCACGTGCCTTTCGTCGTGATCGACCTCGCCAACCTGAACCGCGTCCAGGTCGACGTGGACCCGGCGGCGGGCACGGCCGCCACGGCCTGGGTCGAGTCCGGCGCGACGCTGGGCGAGGTGTACCACGCAGTGGGGCTGTCGAGCCCGACCCTGGCGTTCTCCGCCGGGTCGTGCGCGACCGTCGGCATGGGCGGGCACACCGCCGGCGGCGGCTTCGGCCTGATATCAAGGAAGTTCGGTCTCGCTGCCGACAACGTCCTGGACGCGGTGTTGATCGATCCGAATGGGAACTCCTTCACCCGTGACGCCATGGACGACGACGTGTTCTGGGCCATCCGGGAGGCGGCGGTGGCGGGAGCTGGGGCGTGGTGTACGCCTGGAAGCTCCGGCTCGTCCCGGTCCCCGACAACATCACCGTTTTCAGCATCGACCGAACCGGTCCGGCCGAGCTCATCGCCGGGCTGATGCACAGGTGGCAGTACGTCGGGCCGAGCCTCCCCGACGAGTTCTACCTGTCAACGTTCATTCCGGCAAGTTCATCATCGGACGGCGGTAACATCTCCATGTCGTTCACCGGCCAAGTTCTCGGACCGAAGCAGCTAGCCATGGCGGTGCTGAACAAGAGCTTCCGGAGCTGGGTCTCGCCGAGTCGGAGCTGTCTGAGGTGAGCTGGCTGGACTCGGCGGTGAAGTTCGCCGGCGTCAGCTCAGTCGCGAGCCTCACGGATCGGCAGCCTGGAGTGGGAGGCTACGCGAAGAGGAAGTCCGACTACGTGCAGGCGCCGATCTCGATGCAGGACACGATCAGGATCGTCCGGTACTTGTCGACGGGGCCTGCGGGATCGTCCATCCAGCTAGACCCCCTACGGTGGGGCCATGGCACGGATAGCGAGCACCGAGACGCCGTTTCCTCACCGTGCTGGATACCTGTACAGCATCCAGTATGCCGTGACTTGGAACGCATCGGACATGGATCGTTCAGACGGTTACATGGAGTGGCTTCGGTCGTTCTACGCTTTCATGGCGTCCTACGTGTCAAAGAACCCACGAGCTGCGTATGTCAACTACTTGGACCTTGATTTGGGCACCAATGACTGGATGAATGCGACCGGCGGAACGTCCAGTGACTCTGTGGGCCCACGCGCGGTCATGGGGCGAACGATATTTCTTCATGAATTTTGAAAGGTTGGTTAGGGCCAAGACTAAGGTTGATCCTGGAAACGTGTTCAACAATGCACAAAGTATTCCTCCTTTACATTAGTGACGATAGAGAGCACACTGAACTTGTCATTGCGTATACTTACACCAACAATAAAAATAAAACAAGCAGTCATGCATGTTTTGGTCTCCAAAGCTCATATTGCTAGAGTTATCATGACTGAAGACGACTTCGGCATTCGGAGCCTATTTTGCACTCGGTCGGGCTTTACCGAAGGTGCCACACTCGCAAAATATTTAATAGCATTTTTTTTCGGTGGAGGCCCCCACCGGCCAGCCAGCATATTCCATCACTTATCTCTAAATTCCATTTTGGTTCTCCAAATATTGTACTAAATCAAGTACAAATTGCTTATTTAAATCTCTAAACGAATTTAAATTAAAAAGTTGTCAACTAAAAAGTGCCATAACTTTTAGGTGAAAAACAACCTTCAGAACACATCATGGACACTTTGAATTCTTGGTCATGCCGTTTGGTTTATGCAATGCACCTTCAACCTTTCAAGCATTGATGAATGACATTTTGGGACCATTCCTCACGCAAATTTGTTCTCGGTTTTCTTCGATGGCATCTTAATCTTCAAGAAATGTTGACTGAACACTTGGTTCATGTGGAAGAAGTATTCAAGGTATTGGCATCACACAACATTTTCTTAAAGAAATCTAAATGACTCTTTGGTCAATCACAACTTGGCTATCTAGGACACATTATCTCGATGCTAGAGTGGCGTTGATCTTGAGAAGATACAGCCGATCCTTTGCATGGCCGATACTTGCAACTCTTTGAGAACTCAGAGGATTCTTGGGACTTGCGGGTTACTACAGAAAATTTATCATGGATTATGGTACGATTGCTCGACCGCTTACAAATCTTCTTAAAAAGGATTCATTCCTTTGGACACCTTTAGCAACATCGACCTTGAACATCTAAAAGAGAACATTGTCCTCAGTGCCAGTCCTTCAACTTCCAGACTTGAACAAACTATTTGTGGTAGAGTGTGATGCCTCTGGTACAGGTATGGGCTCTGTGTTGCATCAAGGCAATGGACCAATAGCTTATTTCAGCAAGCGGATGCCTGACAAGTACAAGAAGTTGGCAGCTTATGAACGAGAACTCATTGGGTTGGTGACAGCAGTCAAACATTGGAGACCTTATCTTTGGGGACGCCCCTTCCTCATAAGGTCAGATCATTACAGCCTAAAATACATCTTAGATCAACGTTTATCTACTATTCCTTAACACCAATGAGTTAGCAAACTACCGGGCTATGACTTCACCGTGGGAATACAAACCGGTAAAACCAATGTGGTGGCCGATGCACTATCCCGACAAAACATTGAGGAATCTTCACCGATGGCTATCTCAGAAATTCAATTTGGATCATTTGATCAATTACGTGAGGAAATTGCATTCGATGAAGCAATAAGTCTTCTTGATTTTATTATCAACGGTAAGGATTCGGCCTGGGAGGTCCGTAATGGTTTGATTCTATTCAATAAAAAGGTATGGCTTTCACCATCAACCAAACACCTAAGCATTCTACACGCCATCCATTATTCGCTCATGAAGGAATAGAAAAGACACTACATAGATTTCGCCGAAACTTCTTTATTAAACATGATCGGCACGTCGTCGGAGAGTTTGTGAATGAATGCTTGGGCGTCCAACGAAACAAAACAAAACATCTGAATCCAGAATTTGGACTCCTCCAACCCTTACCAATTCAGACCGGATCTTCATTGAAGCACTTCCAAATGTGGGCACAAAGTCTGTTATCTTAATGTAAAGGTTGACCGTCTATCCAAGTTTGCCCACTTTATACCTCTCTCCCATCCATACAACAACAACTTCGGTGGCTCAAAAGTTCTTCTCGAAATTATGAGATTACATGGTTTTAACGAGATCTAATGTTAGTAGTGAGGAGATGTGGTTGTCATAAGTCAATTTTGGCAAGAGCTCTTCGGACTATCAAATATCATACTTATACCTACACCAAAGATATCATCCTCGGATGGTCAGGCGGAGGTAGTTAAACAAAATCATCACAATGTACCTACGTTGCTTGGCGGTGATAAACCAAAAGCTTGGGTAAGATGGCTACCTTGGGCGAGTACTGCTCTAACACTTCATACCATTCATCTACCAAAAACAACACCATTCAACTTGGTA
>JADLZK010002416.1:0-50684 GCA_015847255.1 Hyparrhenia diplandra
CTCGTTGTCCAATGCCCCAATCGCAGCGTGGCGCGTGTGATAATCGATGTGCTTGGTGATCGAACAAAGAACTTTGGTGATAATATGGTGAAGGTTCCCGCACATCTCTACCATTGGGGCTACTTTTACCTTTTTGACAACGGCATAGAGAAGCTTAAGTTCAGTCTCATTCACCCATCTAACCCCGTGCCTAGAAAAAGCGCCAAAAAGATATCCAAATGATGAATGAATCTAAGTGATGGGTACCGATTTGTGAGTGGCGAGGCTTAAAAACACCGGTCTCGTGAGCACCGTAATCTCTTCCCAAAATCGGGTCGAACGAAGCGTGCAAAGCAAAGATCCACATCTAGTGCACATCTATAACTAAAGCCCAAGTGACTAGCTAGTTCCGCCCACTTAATATGATAAGAACGCCCAAAAAGGCGAAAGAAATGCCTAGCTTGTCCTCTACCAAAGTGCATAGAAACGGATTGTTAGGAGGCGAGAACCTTCCTCCTCGAGAGGGGATAATCTTGCCACCCGATCGCTTTCCAAATGATACGGAATTCATCGCCCATACCGTTTGTTCGAGAAGGCTGTCGGGTCGATCAAAAGTGTGTTGGAACACACGCATCCTTGAGTAGGAGATATGCTTGCATCTCCCGGGTTCCCCGATGTCGAGGTATGGAGCATCGGCCGCCGAGAGTCGGGGAGCTTGAGCTTCTATCTCCCCGACCGGTGCAAAAGCATCTTCTTGCATGGGGGAGCTTTCTTGCTCGCCGAGGTTGAAGGAGCTCGTGCTTGTGTGCCGCGAGCTATGCCTTGATGATCGCCTCAACCCGAAAATCTTCCCGGCTTTCTTCATGGCTACCAAAAAAACGATTGAGCAAAATCCTCGGTGTGCAAGGGTTAGATGAAAGTATGAACTTTCACACCCGTGATCTTGCTCGACACAATATTTTTGGTGGAGAAAATTGAGTGTAGTGCAAAGTGGGAGAGACGTGAGAGTGAGAAAGAGTGAGAATGGAAGGTGGGTGCTCTCACACCGTGCTTTCGGATTATTTATAGCCGAAGCAACCGACCAGGGCGCCATGCAACGGATAGTAGCCGTTGGCAAAGGCGGGCCTACGTGGCGCCCCGGGGGGGTGCGCGCGCACCTTGAAGTGCGGCCGCACTCTGCCTCGGAGGCGGCCGCCGTTGATTTTGGTTTGGAGGCGTGCACAACGGTCATGAAAAGTTTTGTGACCGTTGTTTGCTCACGCCTGTTCGGCCGCTTTTTCCCCTTTTTGATTTTTCCTAAAAAAAGTTTTCAAAATTTTTTCTTTTTTTTTATGTACTACAAATTTATTTTGAAAACATATTTTATCTAGGAAATATTTTTCTTGCTTTTTCATAGAAAAATTTATTTTATTTATAAAGATCTTTTATTTTAGTTTTCAAAAATATTTACTTATAGATTTTATGTAATAAAAATTTTTGTTTTGTTTTGATAATAAAATATTTTTTTAAAACACACATTTTTTTTTAAAGTAAACCCCATTTTTTTAGGGCAAGTTATTTATAGTCACTGCCTCGCTTCTCCCCGATCACTAGCGGAAAGCATCCGCTCCGGGGTTTTGAGTCGATCCCCAACACACCATTAATCGGGTCTTGACGATGATACCGGGTGCCGTTGCTTGTACCCAATGAATGGGCACTTTACCGCCTTTATCTCGGACATGGAAGATGATGAAACCCTTCCCCAAGTTGATATCGGCTTTGGCGGTGTAGAGAAATGGCCTCCCCTGGAAAGAGAGACACATCCTCCTCGGGCCCATGTCTAGGACCACGGTCCAAGGGGATGTATTCATCTTTAATTTTGATGATGTCTTCGAGAATTCCCTCGGCCGCCGTGTTGTTTGATCTCGCCATTTGGAGGACAAAACTTGCGGGAGCAAGTGTCCCACCATGGATTCGGTTGAAGGTAGCCTTGGACATCACGTTAATCTGCCGCCCCCAAGTCATAGAATGCATTGGCGAATATGTGGGGACCAATGGCACGGTGATGATCGGACGCCGGGGTCTCCCTTCTTGGCAATGAACGGCGAGTCCACGAGGATCTTTGCCGCCTCTTTGGGTTGATCGAGCCTCGGTGATATCATGTTGATCGACTCGTGCGGGACCTCAGTTGCCCCTGGGATCCTACCCGAGTCGTTAACCGCACTTGGGCAAGAATTGGCTATTTTGTGTTTCCATCATCTTATTGAAGCTCAATTGGTTCTTCACAAAACGATGTCAACCCTTCTAGCTTGTTATTCACCCCTTCTAGGATTTTATCTTGATGGCTCATCTTTTGGTGAGGTTTTCATTGATCTTGGCTTGGCCCAACACTGTGTCCGTTAGTGAAGGTTGACCGAGTCGTAATTGGGATTATAGCCCCGGTTACCTTGGAATGGTGAACGGATCGGGTTGTTCCGGCCTTTGCCGAGGTTGGCGATACCCGTTGTTGTTGATAAATGCCGCTTCCTCGCGGGTCGGGGGCGCTTTATCCCCGAGTGGCCAACTTCACCACGTGTCTCACATGTCATGTGTGAGTTTGTGGCGTAAACGGGCGCCGCCGATTAGTTGAGTGCAGGTTGCGCCATCCGGCTTCTTCAGCAATAGATCCATTTTTGCGGCAAGCATATCCGCCTTCACGGGATGCATGCCTTTTTGTGTTCCGGCTGGGGTTCTGTCTTCCCCGCCTCGGGTTTGCCACCATCTTGTCGTCGATGGCTGTTGCCCCATCAATGGTGGCTACAAGAATGCGCCACCGGCCGGCGTCTAGGTGCCCCTTCGATATGGCCGTGAGACCATTATAGAATTCCGGAGCACCGGCCAATTTTCCATTCCGTGATGTGGGCATGCTTGAATATATTCCTGCAGCCTTTCCCACGCCTCCGGGATGGGTTCCATTGAATTCAACTTTGGAAGTTGGCGATTCTTCCCTCGGGGCATTTGTTTTGCCCATGGGGAAGAATTTAGTTAGGAACGCCGTGGAGCATTTGCCCACGTATTTCTCGGCTTCCTTGTCCTGTAGAACCATCGGTTTCCCCTTCCCCCACGAGGGAGAAAGGAAACAAAGTGGAGCCTCGATAACGTCGGGTTCGACGTCCTTGATGACAAATCGTGTCGCACAGCTCAAGGAAGTGTTGAGATGTGCGTTGCATCCTCGCTAGGCGGCCCACGTATGGACCGCCCGCACCATGGTAATTAGCCCAAGGCGGCTCAAGTTCTTGTCCCAACATTGACCGGCCGGTGGGTGGGCACGTTGGCAACAGCGGGCACGGAGAAATCGTGGAGCGACTTTTGAGCCATGGCTTGCGGTTCGCTTGGTGCAAGGGGTGTCTGCCTCAACTGCCGAGGTTCGGCTTAAAGAAGAAGAGGTACGAGACTGTTCTTCCTTAGGAGTGCCTCGGATTCTTGATGAAGTTTTCGGCTTGAAAAAAAAAAGTTAGCTGGAAACATACATACACTATCCTGTTTTTCATCCACAACGGGAGAAAACATAAAAGATTAGCTCAGTATGAGCAAGTGGTTATCACGCATGCACATTTCATATTCATAGCCGCCTAGTGATTTCTTATAACAATGCCTTCCCGACGGCGCCTTTAAATGCTTGTTAGCGTTTCTTAGCGCAATCATTAGAATCAGGTTTAGAACCCAACTCGATGACTACGCTAGAGACGAGCCGTCGATATCACTAAGTGGAACCACCGTGTCCGGTGATAACGCACTTTCAATCAATGGTGATAGATCTCGCCAGTAGTTGATATTTCATCCCGCAAGCGCGCACGGATCTATCATTGTAGCATTTCACGGGAAGTATTCGTGGTATCGTTATTTATATTTTCCCAAAGGAAGGCATGTTGTATAAGAAGTAGCATGGCATCCGAATGATGAAATGTGTGCACGCAAAGACCAACTCGTTCATAACAGGGGGTAAGCAATACGGTTTATAGATAGTGTGACACACACATTGGAATCCACCGGGTAAAGGATAAACAAAATAGATAAAGAATAAATGAATGTCCTATGGAGTAATCTAATGTATTCTAGTCATGGTCTTACAATGAATAGTTAAGATCATATGCTAACATGATATGAGCATGGTTATGTCTAGGATAACAGGGGAGACTTCCCGGTACCATCCGCCCAAAATGGAAAGCATTTATTTAACTCCTACATCACATGCGGACGTGGAGGGGATTACAAGGGGGACAAGTATGTCACAACCCTGCCGCCTACCCTCACGACCGTGGCATGCTCTCATATTCGAAGGTGTCGAATACCGGGTGCACCATGCCCGCATTGCAGCACTACTCTTGTCCCCCGGGATCCCCACCCTACGGATGGACGGACTAAGACAAGAGCAAACCCAAGGAACGACGAACCGTTATCCCATCTATAATCATGTTATACATACGATGATCGATGAAAACAAGACTATACTCTAATTCATAAGTTAGACCATGATCATAGAAATAGAACTTGCACAATGGAGAAAGATACATGGAAGATATATATTACCAAAGCTCACTTTGCTCCAAGATTACAAGTCCTCCTCTTGTAGCTCTTCTACTCCAATTCTAGCCAAGTAAAAATAAGAAGAAGAAGATGGTGGTGGAGAGTGAGGTAGAGAGTGTGAGTGTGCTGGTGTGGTGACTCCAAGTGTGGTGTGTGGAATGAGGGAGAGGAAGGAGGTATTTATGCACAAGAGAGAGTGAGCTAAATGACCTAACTACCCCTAAACCGACCTAAGCAGGGCGTCCAGTATCGTTGTAATCGCCATCAAAACCCAAACCGCTCGATTCTCGCACTTAATGTACCGCCTCGAAAGCGGATGGGCTCGAACCGCCCCCCCATCGGGGGTGCGGCCGCACCTTGGGTGCGCCCGCACCCCTTTGGGCTCGCCCAGTCCGAGCTTCGGCGTCTTTGCTTTGGTTGGGCTTGAAAAGTCGTGGTGTGGGCTTGGCCTGGTCCGTATGTGTCGATTTGGTCCATTTCCATCCCGGGCTTGATAGTCTTGAGAATGCGCTTTCCGGGATGGCGTACTTTTGGACGTATTTCCACCTATATTTATTATAAATACTACAAAATACATTTCGAACACTACAAGTGGAAATATGTTAGTAATAAATGTATATGAGTTTAAAAAGGTATAGTTTTATTCCCTTTATGGTAGTAAGTTGACGGGAAAAAAATATGTCGTTAGTGGGTGGTCAACAATGACCCTCTCAAGTCTCTCATTTGTGGTATTTGTGGATCCTCACTTAGGCAATAATGTTGTGTTGCCTTTCTCTCATAATATGTGGTATTTTTAGAATAAAGGCAAGTAGGGACACTATGCCTTCTTCTCTCTCACCCTATATCTAAGGTTTATATCTGGAGCTCATAGGTGGGAGAAACTAAATTTACTTACTAAGCATATATTGTAAATTCAAGCAATGGATCCAAAGTCACGAGTCACACCGATCAAGAATAGTGGATATGGTAGGGAATTATGGTAAGGTGTATGGAATGAATGAGGGGAAAGCCTAATTCTACTTTTGCTCCTTGAGGAATCATCTCTTTCTTAGAATCTGAAAACCTTATGAGAACTTGGGTTGTATCTCTTTCTTTATTTTTTCTTTTTATGGAGAGGCGAGCATCTAAGTACTCATTGTTTCTGGCGGACACTTGTCCATTTTTTTAACTTTCCTTTATTCTTTCTCACCATGACTATGTACTTCTCTTTATCACCTTCGCATTTAATAATCTGAACTTCTCGCTTTTTGTAGTAAGGGTTCTGTCTTGAATAGCTTTCTCAAGTTTTGCTTTTTTGGGTTTGAAGCTTGGATCAACATTTAGTTTGTGCTCGATGATGTCTCTACTTACACCTTCTAAGTCTTTTTGTTGACCGGGCGAAGACGTCTTGATTGCTTCTTAGAAAGTTCATAAGTTTGTTCTCTTCTTCTTCGGAGAGGTTTGTTCCGATGGTTATTTCTCTATCGGGAATCATTGAATCGAGTGGCACACTTTTGGTGTCTTTCTTTTGTACAAGTTTTGACTTTCCTTTGAGGCTTTGCATTCTCTGTTTCTTCTTTTTTTCTTCTTCTTTGATTGTGTGAATGTTTCTTTGAGTGGAGTTGAATCTTTTCGATGTTTCTTGCTTCCCTTTGATCTCCATGGATTGTAATTGTTCCATTGATTGCCAGCATCTTCATGCAAAGGTAAGAGTAGTTGATTGCGGCTTTGAAGGCATTCAGGCTTTCTCTTCCGAAGATTGCATTGTATTGGCTATGCATTTCCACCATATCAAAGGCAATTTGCTCTGTTCTTGCATTGTTAACAGTCCCAAATGATATTGGGAGCACAATTCTTCCTATTGAATTTATTCTTCTTCCACCAAATCCAAACCAGGGATGTTCGGGCTGTTCCCAAATTTTTCCCTGTCAATTTGCATTGCATCGAATGTTGAAGAAAACAAAATGTTTTGAACTTCCACCATCCACCAAAATTTTTGAAAACCGCCCAACCATCTATGTTTGCTTCAATTACCATTGCGTCCATATGAGGATAATCTTTGAGTTTCATGTCTCTTTCTCGTAAAAGTGATTGGTTGATGAGACCATTTTGTCTTTTTGAATGGACCCTTCATTGATATTGAATTGACTCTTCAAAAGTAGTTTCTTTTTTCATTGTTTGTCTCACACTCCATCTTTGTTTTCTCCCAAGATTGTTAATATTCAACCTCTGCTTGGGATTATTGTGTTTGCCGTAGAAACTACTGGGGAATTGTTGACTTGATTGTTTTCCACTGAAGTTTCTGGCTGTGAATTTTGTTGTTGGGCCCATTGGGGTGGGAACATTGCCAATGGTTCACAATTGTAAATTGGGGGGTGGCCCTGGTAACATTGGTTGCTGAAAATTTGGTGGATAGTATCCTTGATTCTGCAAAGGTCTTCCTTGGATAAGATGATTGATCGATTTTTGGCTTTGAGACAAATTGCTTTCTTGCTAAACTTCTTTGATGCTCTTCTTAACTTTTGGGCACATCTTTGAAGTGTGGCCAGCCCCTTTGCCATGCACAATGCAATACATTTCTTCTGGCTTCAAGATTTTTCTTTCCCCAAACCTTCTTTGTTTGAATCCTCCTCTATAATTGCCATTTCCATTGTTGTAGTTTCTGTTTTGGTATTGACTGCACTAGTCATTTTGGCCTGGGGGTGGAATGTTTTCATTAGTTTGCTCGTTGCCTATTTGATTGACACGCCGAAAGGTTGGAACTGTCTTCACTCAAAATTTTGAGGCCTGAATTGATTGTTTGACTTCTTTGATTGTTCTCTTCATCAATCCTTTTTCTATAGTCGTCATCTGATCTTGCATATTTTTGAATTTCTTCATAAAGTTGTGCTACTATTGCCGGTCTTTCTCTTTTTAGGTGTGAAGACAACCGGGCAGCCTCTCGAGCCCTTTGATTCTTTGCTATGATGATAACCGTGCGGAACATTTGGAATTGAGTTTTCATTTGAATGAATCTCTTGTAATATTGGATTATTGGCTCTTTTGGGTATTGCTTGATGTCAAATAGGTCGTCACTTGTGAGTCCTTTGTGTTGGAATCCCTGGAAGTTGACTAACAAAGTTGTTCTCAATTGTTCCCAGGTTTTTATTGACCTTGGTTTAAGCGAAGAGTACCACTTTTGGGCTGAGCCTTTCATTGCCATTATGAGTGCTTTTGCCAAAGTTGTGTCATCACCTCCTCCCGATGCTACCGCAGACTTCAAAGCTCATCGAAATTGTCTTGGATCGACATTCCTTCATAAGTTGGGATGATATTGAATTTGAAACCTTTTGGCACTTCGCCATTTGTGAGTAAATTGTGACCAGAGTTTGGTTCTGAGTAAATTGTGTTTGCAAGCTTTGACTTGTCTTGGGTATTCTTGTTTTCCGAGCTTGGTTCTTCTGTGATTGTGACTTCGTTGTCTTGACTGCCGAGTTCTCCGTTTAAGTTTCTGATTTTAGCTTCGGCCTCTTCAATTCTTTGCTTCAATGTTCTTTCTCTTGTTCTGAGTCTGTAGGCTTCAAGCTCTTTTTCTTTCCTGCTTAACTCTTCTTCTAAGCTTTTTAGTTTTTGCTCTTCGCTTTCATTGTTTGTCGAAGGTTCTTCTTCTCTTGTTTGATTGTTTCCTTCCATTAAATTTGCTTCTTCTTCTGGTTGTCTTGTGTCGTCAACGGATGTTGACTTGTTTTTGGGTCTCCCCATTGTCCGAGATGGTCGTGGGAATGACCGAACACACACAAGCGGTGGGCGCCAAGATGTTGAGTGAAATATCAGCACAACACTTTATTGATGTAGTTTGGTTACAGGGCAACCATTCAACATGACCTTTACAAGAGATACCAGGGGGTATTTATAGGGGTCCCCTGGCTTCGGGTTTCATGGAAACTCAAAAGTTTACAATTGCAACTATCTCTAAGACTCCTCTTTGGCGAAGTTGTCTTCATCACCTTCGCCTTGACTTTCAAAGCGGTTAATCTCCATAGTCGTGGTTCTAGCGAAGTTGTCTCAGCTGGCTTCGCCCAAATCTTCTGTTCTTGTCTCTTTAAAATTCTTGAATTAGCGAAGCTCTTTTCGCCGGCTTCGCTCGGTTCTTTTGAAGATGACTTTACTGGATTGAGGGTTGTTCTTTCTCACAAAGTTGTTCAGCGAAGTTAACTTCGCTTGTTCCTTCTTATAGGATCTTGTCCCTGCAACTTCAAAGTTTATGATGAAAGTTTGAAATATAAAGTTAGATCCCAACACCTTCCCTGCAACACAGGCAAGCCCAGGAGCATAAACCCACCTCTATTTTACAAATACTTTATTAGACCCTAGGTATGACACCTAGTTTTTTATTTTCAAAAGTAAAGTCAATTTGATTTAAATTCAAATTAGTTTCCTACTTATGTTAGGTAAATTAAATTTTTTATGAAAATTTCTAAAATGAACTATAAGGTAGCAACCATGTATTGTTGCATTCATCTTTGGTGCATTGTTTTTTATCACTTTTGTCTTGTTGGTGCTCTAACCGACTTTAGCATAGTTCTTGACTTGCTTTGCCGCTTTTGTGCACACCGCTTGCAAAGCTTTGAGCTAGCAGAAACCCCAACCAACCCTAGATACCCTAGGCCAGCACCTAGCCACCTTTGGCCAACCGCCGGCTGCTGCTCCTACCTGGCCACCTAAGCTTGCCCGGGCCGTCGGACCCGGGGCGAGGCCCGATAGCGGCGGCGGCTCACGGCCGGCATAGCCCGGCCCGACCCCGAGTGCTTGCACGCCCTCGCGCCGCAGCGTGAAGCTCTAACCCTAATCCAAGGAGCTCGCGCCCGCTGCCGTCGTTTTCAACCTGCCATCGTTCCGCTACGGTGAGCCCCTCCCAAGTTTCCGGCGTGACCGGTGGGTCACGCCGGTGCCCCGGCGTGCCTCCTCGCTCTCGCACACGCGTCCACGCCATTAGCCGCATGGCGTGGCTCTGCATCGCCATGCACTCACACTCTCGCCTAGCCATGCCGTGCTCCACATCGCCATTCGGCGTGTTCGCGGTCTTGGCGATGGCCGCCGCACCCGGCGCTGCCTGTTTGTATTTCTTAACGAATGCAGAAAGATTCAAGCGCCGTAATTACCGTTGTAGCCTTCACCGGAAGTATTGAGGGTATCGTATTTTTCACGAGGGCGGTGGTATTCTTCTTCTAGCTAGTTAGGTCCAAGGACAACTTAATGGCGAGATGAAGGGTAGAGATGGACTCCTATAGCTATTACGTATAGGATAACAATACACTACTTCCACTTACTCACTTGACCAGGCGACGCCCCAGTGTCCGCCGGGGGTTGTCCGCCTCCGGACCACTTGCACGCACGAACGTGGAGGAGTACAAAGGACGAAACAGAGGGGTTGTCACCACCTGCCGCCTACCTCACTACCTTGGAATGCTTGGTAAACAAAAGGTAGCCTCTAGCCTAGACACCACGTCTACGCTATCGACTACTACTCTAGCGTTGATCAGGGGATCCTGTCTTCATCAGGGGCCCTCTACTAGAGCATCCGCCACAAGGGCAGACGACGAACCCACGAGTAAGTAAAGGTAAGGTAAAGTAAGAGCAATAGACAATAAAAGCTATAAGAACACACGAACACTCACTTAGTAGAGAGCCGAAGCTTCGTTGAAGAACTGATGTTCGCCGAGGTACAAGAGTGGGGAGACACCGACAAGTCCGGTACTTCCCCGAGCTTCTCCTCACATCTCTCCACTACTCAACTCTATAGCTAATAGGAGTGGAAACTCTAATGTGTAGTGGTGCTCTTGATCCTTATGTGTTGTTCTTTGAGAGAGGGGGGGTTGCCCCTCTATTTATACAAGGATGGAGGGCGGTTTCGAGGCTAATCTTGGAGGGAAACGCAACGGCACCGCATTCAACCACCGCTGGAACGTCGGGACGAACCGCCAAAGAAAGATGGGCCAGAGAGGCCGCAGTTTGGGGCCGGCCGCCCCCATGGGCCGGCCGGCCCAGAGACGGCCCCATTTTGCATCTTCTTTCTCTGGTGGGCTTGTGGGTCACCCTGGACCTCTCCCATGCTAGTGCACGGGTCCGATTCCTCGTTTATTTAGCCCCGATTGCTCTCCCTTGGGTCATAGCACGATTCTGTAGTGCGCTTTCCATCTTGCTTGGCATATTTCCACTTGTTTACATATTTGAACCTGCAACACATGTTTTCTTACAATACAAGTGGAACTAGGTTAGTAGTAAAGATTTATGTGATATATGTTTGCTTGTTTCCCATGATTTGGGTGTAAGTCGGTATTAATTACTCGATAATGACCGCCAACACCGCCCCTAAGTGACCTTAGGTCACCGGAGTTACCGCCGGCCATCCGGTTTGGATCGGATGGGCGGATCCCTCCGGCCTTGCTATTTTGCAAAAGGCCCCCATCCTTTTCTAGTTTTACGCCCACAGTCCCGTTTTCAAAAAAAAAATCAGATTTGATTATTTTAATTCGAAATCAGTTCGAAGTTATTTATAGTATTGCCATCAGAACTTTAAAATGCTATATCTTGCTCATTCTAACTCCAATTTAGGCGATTTAGGTGTCTATGGAATCGTCTTCTCGTGTAGATTAGTTTTATGAGCTTGTTAATTGCTGATTCTTGTATTGGTGTCTTGTTCTAAATATAAATTGTTGGCTTGCATGTTTTGCTCCAATTTGTTTGATGAATGATGCGTATAGAGCACGAGCCGTTTGTGAAGGCGTAAGAGCAGGACTAGGAGGAGTTTGAGCGATCGAGGCTGACCAAGGCAAGTGCAGGCACCATTTGACCATATTGCTCCTATCACATTTTTAATATGCACTTTGCTTCCATGAGTGTGTCTTAAATCAAATCAAACCCTATGGATTTGACAAGCAATATATCAGACCAACACCTTGGGGTTTTTAGGTAGATTAGGTGTTGCGTAGTTGCTTAGCTTGCTCCTCTCATCTACTCATATATAGTAATGAAAGTAAAAGTGGCTTCTTAAAATTTGGTGATGCTCATGGTCTTTGCCATGGTTGGAGTTGGTTGATGCGGGATGCATCGTGGGTTATGGTGGGAAAGGGAGGACGGATTGCTAGAGCTTGCCTGGTTTGCCAGGGGCATCTAGGTCTGCCCTTCTTAAGGACCTGTTCGTGGATGGTCACCGGGGACAATAGTGCAACTTCAAGCTAAATGTCTCCGGGGCTTGACCAATTAATAGGACCTTCACTTGTGGGTGGGGAACTTCCCTTAGCGAAGGCGCATAAGGGTTTCATAGGGTTTTAACATGGTAAGGTGGGTCTCGTTGCTATGAGGATGATTGCCATATACCTACGTCATTCCTAGTGGGTGAACCTCTACCGTGAAACCTAGTAAAGGTCTTGTAGTGAAACTCCGCTTTTGCTCTCCAAGGAAGAGTTTTAGGAGTAATTAACCTAGGCAAATGGGAATCATGACTTGAAGTGAAAGTGCACACCTCTGCGAGTTTAAAATAGATATATCAGCCATGCTCATGGTCAAGAGCGGCCCAGAGCCCCCTCACATGATTAGAATGGACTCTTTTGGAAAACAAGGAGAAGCATCTTGTGAGGTTGCTACCTCATGATTGGCGAGATGGCTATCTCTTGTTGTTTGAGGTTGATGCCTCGTGGTTAATGATGATAATTATGATGTTTTTAAAATATCTTAATGTTACTTGAACCTAAACCAAGGGTTGGATTTTTCTACCAATTATTAGTAATAGGTTGTTAATTAAAATACCCAAACTTAAAAAGAGCTACCTACAGAGTTAACCGTGTCGCCTTTACCTTGTTATAAGCTTGCATATCATTACTTTTTTTCACCTGTATTTGCTGAGTTCGACATAGACTCACCCTTGCTATAATCAACATAAAGGCTATACGGACGAGCAAGTTTGGGAAGACGAGTATCCTGAGGATCTTCCAGGGTATTAGCTTCGTGGTGCTGCCGTCAACCTTCCTATGGCGAGATAGATCCACTACAAGAGTCGTCGTCGTTTACCTTTCATAAACATTTTAAGCATTATTCGTTATGTTCCGCTAGACTCTGATGAGGTTATGTAACAAAGTTACTCTGTAAACGTTTATGTCCTTTTTATTCGAACACTGTGTTTGGAACCACTGATGATGTCGGTACATGTGTGTAATTTGATCCTGGCGCACATGTATTATGCACTTGGTTTGCTCCTTCAAAACCGATGTGACGAAGTGGTATCGAGGCTGTGTTGACCGCATACAACCACGCAGCCCTAGCTTAGAATGGCCGTTTTAGGTTGACTTTCCTAGTTAGTAACTTTATCCGGTCTTTGTCTAGCATGTTTTACCTTGTTCATTGTCTTATCATGCATTTATTATTTATCTATCTGCATTTATCTCTTTATCATTTATTATCATCATGATCACCTTGTATTTATTATATCTCATTCAATGCTTATGTTTTTTTTCCACAAATACCACAAAGTGCATCATATCTTCACATCCCACTAGTAGAAATATGCTCATGGATGACGTTCACCTTTGGTCCTTTGATGTGTCAGAAACGTCACATAGTTTCACAATGACGAACTTGTGACGAAAAATCATATCGTCACGAGGGGGTCGCGTCACATTTGTTAATGTGTGACGAAATACCAAATTTGGTCATAGATATTGTTCCATTCAATGACGATAAGTCCATCGTCAAAGATGTGCAATCATTCTTTGACGATCTGTTTTGGTCATGTTTATGCCCCGGTGTTCGTCACCATCGGTCGTCGATAGGCGCGTCTTGACGGTGCCGTTAACGGCGTCTGTTAGATCCTATGACGCCATGTTTTGGTCACCAATTCCATTGATTAGGAATCGTCACAGAATACATTTTGTAATCATCACAGAATTCTCTTTTTTCAGTCATACTTTGATATGAAATGGTCATAGATTTCACATAATTTCATTAGTATTTGCAAATAATATTGATATGATCAAACAATTCCATAAATAAATAGATCCAGTATTACAAGTATGTACTATTACAACCCATATACATACACTAAGAATTATGGGGTTCTAACGATAGCAACTTGTATCATGGCACTACTTGACTTCTGTGATAAAGTTACTCTATGACCATCAGAGGGCAGACGTAGATCTTTACCCTGCGAAAAATAAAGCAATAAAAATATAACAAGGTCAATAAGAGCAGCTTGTACAGCACGATTTGAGTAGTAGAAAAAAATCAAGATGAGATTACCAATAGAATTGAGGATTAGCATATTGCAGCAATAAAAATCACAAGATCCAAGCAACTATTTTAAACATGGTAATAGTGCACGCAGAAAACAAAAATTCCTTTTTAGTTGCTTACTTGGCACTACCTACTCAAGTTAAAATAGATCTGACCCCTATCTGAATCCAACAAGTGAACCATATTGATGATACCATGAAATCAAAAGCATGGCAGAATAAGAAGATACACATGCTTACTCAGAAAAAGGATGACTTATTTTTTCCTCCGGATGAAAGAGTGCATTGGTGCATCCCTTTGTCCAGGCTATGCAAAAAAATAATAATATACATGCCCATTAAATCAATACATCCCTTTGAATTAATTCTACAACAAAATAATTACTGCATCTACTAGCTACAAGCAACTATAAACAACAATCATGTCAGCCCAAAAGAAGGTGAATCAGGAATAAAGACGAAAAAGGATTCATTCATAATGGTCGCAGATCAGCGCCTCTTATAAACAGAAATCAAGATCAAACATTATAGTTTAAGTTATTAACAGGTAAAGGAAGATACTAGTCTTTACTTAAAGCAGACTTTTTTTTCCCTTAAACTAGCAGAGCTTGCTACTTGTGACTAGCTCCTACCAATAGGAATCACGTTGTGGTCTTCAGTTGTTCCATTTTGGAGTTAATAAACATCAAAAGTCTAGTCATGTATAGCTGCTGATGTTCAGCGAAAGTTCCCCTAATTTCCAGTCTTTTAGCTACCTATTATATTATTCTAATTATAATCAGGAGAGGAAAACAATGGTGCATAGCATTTGAGAACTTAGCTCACACAGAGACGACAAAGAAAACTAACCAAAACCTGCTGTAGTGCTCGGTCGGAAAACTACCCTGCATATTTGACAAAGAAATGGGTCGCAGATTTCATAACATCTGTACCTGTACTAGATCCCAGTATTAAAAGAACGATCTGTACCTGTACTAGTACGAGCTGGTGGAAGTAAAGGGTAGTATGATAGCAAATTTAATATTCATATCAGATAAAAGCTAAATATTAAATTACTTTAGAATTGTCTTCTAATGTTCTTCGATGCAACATTGCAATGTATCACCAATAAACAATGTCTTCAACACGGATAGTTATCTAAATTAGCAACAATTATCACCAATTCAAGAGTTTATCATTTGATACGCTCTATAACTGCATTAATTCATGGACTTGTTTTCTTTTATACTAGCAACTAATAATACATAATAGATAATAGATGTACATGTACTATATATATATATATATATATATATATATATATATATATATATATATATATATATATATATATATATATATATATATACGTACTAGTATCTGAGAGGCTCCCGGGTGCCTAGAGCAGTGGCTAGAAAACAAATCACGCACCTTGCTATCAGGTACCAGATAATGCTGGGAGGGTGGCCGCGGTTGATGTCGACCTCCCCTTGGTAGCAGTGTGATGCCACGCACGATCTACCTCCGTAGAGCTGACGAGGACGACCAGCCGTTGAGCACCCGTGAGACCCAGGTGTCCCCGCCTCCAACTACGTCGACCTTGTCCGGAGGTCCAACGCCTACGAGGGAGAGCGACGAGGTCAGATCCAACCGCGAGCAAGGAGATAGAGATTGAGAGGTGCGTTGGGAAATCGGAAGTTGGGGATCACGAGGTCGATCCATCCACCATCGATGCCATGGACCTCGTCTTCGTCGCTCCTTTCCATATCTCTCAATGGGGTGTAGATGACGACAGTTGGGGAGGAGAGGGAGGTGGGAGGGTGGATAGGCTCGGCCACGCAGGAGAGCACACGGTGGTGGTCGCCCGCTTATTTGTGTTCGAGTGGAAGAAGGAGAATAGAGAGGAAGAAAGAAGTTAGGGTACGCAGCGGAAAGGCAGCCGGCACCAGTTTAAAAGGAAGGGAGGAACGTGAGCCGCCGTCGATCGGACGGCAACAAGAGCCGGGTGCTGACCGGGCCAATCAAGCCCGGTTAGCAATGCGTAGGGGGAGACGGTGGGCCCAAATATAGACAAGGTTGGAAAGTTGTTTGGGCTATTTTTATTTAGGACGGCAACAAGAGCCGGGTGCCCAATTAGCCCAATCAAGCCCAATTATCAATGCGTAGGGGAGACGGTGGGCTGTTCCAAATATAGGTTGGAAAGTTGTTTCGGCTATTTTTATTTATTTTATATTTGTTGTCTAAAATGTATCTATGCCCATTAAAGTTGTGTGGGATGTATAGTACCAGTTTCTCTAAATCATTTCAAAAAATTTGGGATGTTTGTGGATCCAAACTATAATATTGTGTGAACTTTTGGAATTTGCAGACCAAGATTACGTAATATTGTAATTATTTGTTGATTTAATAAAGAATAAATGTTAAAATCATTTTATCTAGCTTAAAAAATCTAAAAACTTGCATGGGCTCTTCCTTTTGTTGTATTATATTGTCCAAAAAGTTTCAATTGATTCGAGAAAGTGGTAATGCACATCCCCACAAAAGCATACATGTCTCACACATGCCCTTGTCACTTAGTGGGAGATGATCATCCCCGTGTGGGATGTATAGTATCAGTTTCTCTAAATCATTTTAATTTTTTTGGGATGCTTGTGGATGCAAACTATGATGTTGTGTGAAGGTTTAGAATTTTTAGACCAAGTTTATCTATTACTTGTAATTATTTGTTGATTTAATAAAGAATAAATGTTAAAATCATCTAATCTAGCTTAAAAAATCTAAAAACTGGCATAGGCTCCTCCTTTTGGTGTATTATGTTGTCAAAAAGTTTCAATTGATTACGAGAAGTGGTGATGCACATCCCCACAAAAGGATACATGTTTCATACATGCCCTTATCACTTAGTGATAGATGTTCATCCCCGTGTTACCGGTTTCTCCAAATCATTTCAAAATTTGTTGGGATCTTTGGTGGATCCAAACAATGATGTTGTATGAAGTTTTGAAACTTTCGCAGACCAAGTTTACCGACACCGTAATTATTTGTTAAATTACTAAATAATAAATGTTGAAATTCCATAAAGTGGCTAGAAAAATCTAAAAACTTTCATAGCCATGTGATTTTGGCGTAGAAACATCATATAAAAAATTCAACTGATTTTGACAAAGTATTGTTATACATCACTCACAAAGGAAAATATAACTCATATAGTCCTATATGACTAAGTGAGAGATGTTTTTTTTTTTTTTTTTTTAGATTAGAGATGTTCGTGGTTATGAAGGATGGATAGTACTATTTTGTCTAATAATAGATCCTAATCAGTTCTAAAACTCTTATGATGAACTTCATGCCTGCTAGTTTCCCCCTCGAACACATACTGCATTGTTTATGTAAGGCAAGATGATGAGAGTAAACAAAGCATTCTTCTAGCCTAGTGGTTAAGTTTGGTTGCTTCTAATTGAAAGGTTGTAAGTTCAATTCCTCACTTATGTTTTATTTTTTCTTTTATTCATCTAGATTGAGTTTTTCTTGGAGTGGACGGGCGACATCTAAACACGTGACTAGAGGGGGTGGTGCTCGGGAAAAATAGTTTTGATTTATGAAGGAAAATTAAATTCACGTGTGAGAAAGATTATATATACGTTAAAGTGCATCAACTATATCAAAACTAGTCGTAGCTCAATGGGAGGTGGTTTGTTGTGATGCTTGACGTCTTGGGTTCAAAGTTTGAATGAAGCGATTTTTTATTGCATTTTTTGTAAGATAAATTGATAACTCACTAATACCATATCCAATGATTATAAATTTTTTTATCATAAATCCTACACGCCAAAAGTGAGCTACCATACAAATTTCAAAATTTTTGGAACACAAAACTAGTTTAATTAATTAATTACAGTAAACTCTAGTTTAACAGTTGCAGCAAATAGGGTGTTTTATCTCTCCACTTTGTAGAGATTTTTATTTTGACTTTAACAAACTTTGATTTTTTTCTAAATCAAACACATCCATATATGTAACATTAATTCAGAAAAAAATCAAGCCTTGTACTCTACCCTCGCCTTCTGCTGCTCTGCCACCGCCACACACACAGGGACAATTACGATGACACGAGATCACCCACTCGAGAGGCCTCTGCTGCCCGCCTCGTCCAAGCGATCAGGTCGCCGCCGGGAATGAGCGATTATGGGTTTAGAGCCATCACCTCCGATCGACTGAACTAAATGAGCCACCATCCAATTATCATGTTGAAAGGTTAGAAATAAAAAAATTACATCACTTTGATAAGAAATGTTGACTAGTCCAGTGGTAACACTCCTACCTGTGCAACGTATGGTCATGGGTTCAATGCTTCATGGGAGCAGATTTTTGCCAAAACAAATTAACTCGCAAGGTGCAACCCTCGGGTGGGACCCAACATCGTCACGTTCTCTCTTTGCAAAAGAAAGATTTTTGCCAAAACAAATTCTGCTTTCCACTTTGTAAATAAAAATGCATTTGTGGCAAAAAAAAAAAGCGGGAAAAAATTTGTGGCGCCAAAAAAAGGCCGTCGGCCGGGCGCTAAAAAAAAAGTGGGAAGCGTAGAGCGGGAAGCAGGCGTGGCGCCAAAAAACGCCGTCGGGGAAAAAATGCACAGGTTACCTAATAACGATTATCAAAACTGATCTGTGACCAAGTTGTTTGATCATTAGGTGTCCCAAACGAAGTCGACATAGCAAAACATAATCTATGACGACCTCCTTTAACTCTTTACGTGACCTTATTTTTGGTATCGTCACTAATATTCAAGCTAAAACTTCGTCATCGCACACTTATGACTAAAATAGACATTTCGTCATTGAAGACATATCCTTACGTGACGAAAGTGTGCGGCGTCCACGAGCAAATCGTCACGGATGATCATATTTCTACTAGTGTCCTTTACTATCATTATCTCACCACCGATATTTATCACCTGTCCTTATTATGCATTATCCTTATCCTCATATTTACTATTATTCTCATTATCATCTTTATCATGATCTACTAGTCATCTTACGCATGTCCTCTTACACTAATTAGATGGCACGCCAAAAGTTAACCTCGCCACAAGATTTGTGTGGGCTATCGCAACAGTCGCCCCATGGAGTTTGCGTTGGCCGGTAGAGTTGACGGCTTTGAGTTTCGTGCTAGCCACACCCTGATGACGGTGCTAACCTTAGACATGGAGCTCATCGGGGAGTTTGTCAAGCACCGGTGGTCTAGCAAAATGGCCGAAACCAGGCATAGCAGGGCGCCCAACCAAAGGTGCGGGGAGGAGGAGATCCATGATGGCGATGACGATGACGATGATGACGAGGATGATTATGCCGAGGACTGGAGGACCGGGGAGGGCCGGAAGGTCTAGGAGGTCTAGGAGGACAGGGTAACCAGATCTAGGCTCAGGATGGCTGGATCATCACGCTTACTACGTGTGATGGAGGAGAGTGCTTCTTCCACCACTAGCTTATGGCACTTCTTCACCAGTAATATGGCCTGGGCATGTACGCAGTGGAGTATCGGAGTAAGCATTGGAGCCACCCTGACTACCCCGCTTTCTAGAGAGTTGGCGCCTATGTTGGATGGCCAAATGGAGTTCTTCGTGCTCTTCGTGTGGTGACCATCCACCAAGTTCTAGCTGATAGGTCCACACAGATGGCAGACATCAGTGATGCAGCCTGTCAAGCCTTCTATGCCTATCGCCACCACTTCTTCCACCTGATCAGCCAGGACGCATGCCGCTACTACCCTCGTCGGCACCATGGAGAGCTTGCCACCAGGATCACATCTACAGCTGGAGAGCCTAGTGAGCGCATGACTCCTACAGTATGTCTTGTGGTAGAGCTCAACACTGAGCTGTCTTCTGCACTGGTGGAGCTAATGTAGGCGCGTCTACAGGCTAAGGAAGACCATAGGAGGATTGCACAGCTGGAGGCTCAGATCATTGGATAGGCGCAGACACCACCTCAGTGGCCAGCTCTCTCTCCACCACACATCAACCCGCTCTATGGAACTAAAGCTGGCTGCACTAGGATTGACTAGGAGCTACCAATTATAGTTGTCTACATCTCGTTAGTATGTTAGTACAATCGTTAGTATGCGAATCTGTGGTGAGTCTAGTGATAGGTTGGTTTGAGAGTGCTATGTTTTATTATGTGAAAGCTTGGAATATTATTATGCTTATGGTGTGATTTGGATCTTTGTAATGATTGTGATGAATTGTGGGGTGGTGTCCACAATTCGTCAAGACAAGTTTAAGTATAAGTGAATGATTAGTTAGTTCAGGTTAATGGGTCTCTTATGTTTATGCTTTATCATATCATCAGCTTTATCATATCTGCTTTATCATATCATATTCTGTACATCACCTGCTTTATATCCCTGGTCAGAGATTATGGTTTATGCTATCTGTTCATCACTGGTTTTTACATTGACCAATGTTAGAATATTACTGTTGTACGCAATGATGTTATGATTATAGAGCAAATGTTTAGAGTGTGATCTCCATGTTCTTATACCATTCTATTTGTATACATCGGATGCCAACAACAAGGAGCGGAGCTGGTGGTTCTAGCCCGAACAATAACATCAAAGAACAACCCGTGACCTCCCCGCCTTCTATGGACCATCTTATGGCCATGCAGACCCAACTCATGCAGGGCATGGCTGCTATGATGGCTAACATGCAGTAGAACCAGAACCAGAATCAGAACAACAACCAGGGAGCTCACCATCCACCACCTCCACCCCATGACAAGCGTGGGGAGTTCATGAAGGGACGTCCGCCATTCTTCTCTCACCCTCCTAAACCCATGGAAGCTATGGATTGGCTAAAGGTAGTTGAGAAGCAACTGATCATTGCTCAGTGCAACGACAGGGAGAAGGTCCTGTACGGATCTGGGCAGTTGTAAGGAGCTACTCAAGCATGGTGGGAAGCACTGTGCTTTGCTCATGAGGATCCCAACACCATCACCTAGGATGACTTCAAGGAGGCCTTCAAGAAGCATCACGTGCCTGCTAGTTTAGTCAAGCTAAAGAAGGAGTTCTTTGAGCTAAATCAGGGCACCATGTCTGTTTGTGAATACCGTGACAAGTTTACTGAGTTGTCACATTATGCACCTAGGGATGTTGAGAGGGATGAAGACAAGCAGGAGCTATTCCTGGAAGGGCTCAATGATGGACTGTCCTACATGATGTCCAACATCAAGTACCCTAACTTCCAAGAGATGGTTGACAGGGCGCTCATCCTTGAGCAAGCATCGCAAGATGGATGCGAAGAAGAAGAAGAATAAGAGGGAGAGGAATGTAGATTTCTCCCAAAGAACAAGGTAGCAACAGGTTGCCCCTCGCTACAACAATTACCAAGGTTTCCGGCCTCACTCGGATATTGCCGGTAATCAAGGATAGCCACAGTGTTAGGGAAACTCTGGTCAGATGCATCGCTCCAGCAATCAGACTCCTTGTCCAGAAGCTTCCAACAATGCTAACACCCTACCTGCTAGCAATGCTTGTTTCATGTGTGGTGTGATGGGACACTATGCCAATGTCTACCCTAAGAAACATATGCAGAATGGGCCACCACCCTAGGGACGCAATGGTAATCCCAGCCAGAATGGGAGAGGACAGAATGCCTATGGAAAGGTGAACCACGTCAAGGTGGAGACCGCCGAGGGAGCTATGGATGTGGTGCTTGGTACATTCCCCTCAACTCTCTCACCCTATTATTGCTCATTCGATACTAGTGCATCACATTCTTTCATAAGTAGTCGGTTTGTTCGCAAGTATAGAATTCCTCTTGAACTCATGCCTAGATCCATGAAAGTTAGATCACTGGGGAGCAATGAATACAAATGTCCGGTGCCCCGAATCTATGAACCTTAAATTAAGGGGGTAGATTTTTTCGTTAAGCCTATTATCCTTGAGTCGGGGGTCTAGATCTTATTCTATGGATGAGCTAGTTATCTATGTGGAAGGCAGAAATAAAATGCTCAGATAGAATAGTATCTCTCACCACACCTGATGGGAAGCAAGTAGATGTTGTGGTTTCTATGGCATCCATATAGCAGGGATCATTGCAACACCTGAGTACAGCACAGTTGAGGACATCAAGATAGTCAATGTGTTCCTAGATATCTTTCCAGATGATTTGCTAGGTATGCCACCTGAATGCGAGATAGAGTTTGTTATTGATTTGTTACCTAGTACTGCACCCATATCTAAGAGACCTTATAGAATGGTTGTAAATGAACTAGAGGAACTTAAGAAACAACTAAAATAATTAATATCAAAAGGGTACATACATCCTAGTTCATCACCTTGGGAGCCCTAGTCATATTTGTAGAGAAAAAGGATGGGACTCGGAGAATGTGCATAAACTATGATCTTTGAATGAAGTAACCATTAAGAACTTGCCTAGAATAGAGGACCTGTTTGATTAGTTGAAAGGAGTTTGTGTTTTCTCTAAGATAGATTTGCGGTTAGGTTACCATCAGTTGAGAATCAGACATAGTGACATTCCTAAGAAAGCTTTCACCACCGTGATACGGGCACTATGAGGACACAAATCTTGTCTTTTGGGTTGACTAATGCTCTAGCTTACTTTATGTACTTGATGAACAAAGCTTTTATGGAGTACTTAGATAAGTTTGTGGTGGTCTTTATTGATGACATATTCATTTATTCCAAGACTGAGGAAGAACATGAGGAACATTTGAGATTAGTGCTATAAAAATTGAGGGAACATCAACTCTATGTAAGTTCAGTAAGTTTGAGTTTTGGTTAAAAGAAGTCTCATTTTTGGATCATGTTATCCCTAAGGGTGGAGTTGCGGTCGGCCCAGAAGAATGTGTCGAGATGTCTTTGAAGTGGAGTCCTCCTCAGACGGTCGGTGAGATCGGGAGTTTCTTAGAAATGGCTGGTTACTACAGAAGGTTCATTGAGGGATTCTCTAGTATTGCTAAGCTCGGAGTTGGCAGCTGTGACACCCCGCCCTCCAAAGCCGCACCGCACAACCCTTCCGAGGGGCGTGCACGCGTACACATAGCACCTTGCTTACACTTTCGTCCTCGCTTCGTGTAAAAGGGTTAACCCGAAGGTGATATGGCTGGAAGGCAAAGGCTTATAAGTTGGCTCCACCCTTGCTTAACCAGCAAGGTGGTACTAAATATGTGCACTCTGTACTCATAGGCCCCCTTGGGCCGCATCCAAATTGGGCCGGGTGTTACATACACCCCCTCAAAAGACTTCGACGTCCCGTCGAGCGCCAACTTAACCAGGACCTCCCCTCTTGGCCACGTCTGTGCATCCAGTGTCGGCACATGTACCCCATGCCCGAACAATGCGACTACACCGGCCAGGTGAAACCGCAAGGTCGGCTCGATACCACCCACCTGTGACACCCGCCCTCCAAAGCCGCACCGCACAACCCTTCCGAGGGGCGTGCACGCGTACACATAGCACCTTGCTTACACTTTCGTCCTCGCTTCGTGTAAAAGGGTTAACCCGAAGGTGATATGGCTGGAAGGCAAAGGCTTATAAGTTGGCTCCACCCTTGCTTAACCAGCAAGGTGGTACTAAACATGTGCACTCTGCACTCATAGGCCCCCTCTGGGCCGCATCCAAATTGGGGCGGGTGTTACAGCAGCTGTGGTTCATTCATTGAAAATCTAGAGACACTACATTCTGGGTCATAAATGTAATATTTACATAGATCATAAGAGTTTGAAATACATATTTACTAAGAATGATTTGAACCTAAGGCAAAGAAGATGGTTAGAGCTCATCAAAGATTATGATCTAGAGATTCACTATCACCTTGGTAAGGCTAATGTAGTGGCAGATTCACTACCAACCCTTGAGCAGGAGATCAGGAAGGGCCAGAAAGATGATGAAAAGATTTAGGAGATTGCCAAGGTTTTGAAAAAGGATAAGGCTCCGGGGTTCAGACTCGATAGTGATGGAATGCTATGGAACAAATGGAGGATATGTGTGCCTGATATTCAGAAGATCAGGAATACGATACTAAAAGAATGTCATGAGTTAGCCTATTCCATTCATCCTGGAGGTACTAAAATGTTTCAAGATTTGAAGGATCACTATTGGTGGTTTGGCATGAAGAGGGACATCGGTGAGTATGTAGCTCTGTATGATACTTGCCAAAGAGTGAAAGCAGAGTACCAAAGACCTGCAGGATTGTTATAGCCACTGAAAGTACCTAAGTGGAAATGGGATGAAATTAGTATGGACTTCATAGTGGGTTTGCCTCGAACTTAGAAAGGTATATGGGTAGTGGTAGATCATTTGACTAAGGTTGCTCACTTCATACCTGTCAAGACCATGTATTGGGGAGATCAATTGATTGAAAAGTATATGGAATGGATCGTGTGTTTACATGGGGTTCCAAAGAGAATTGTCTCGGATAGGGGTACTAATTCACTTCTAGATTCTAGGAGATTTAGCACAGCCTATTATCCATAGTTAGATGGTCGGAGGACCGAGAGGGTAAATCAAATACTAGAAGATATGTTGAGATCCCGTGCTTTGAGGTATAATGACCGGTTGGGATAACGGTTTGCCTTATCTTTGGATCCTCCTATAATAATAGCTATCAGCCTAGCCTTAAAATGTCTCCATTTGAGCCATTGTATGGCGGGAAGTGCAGAACTCCTTTGTTTTGGAATCAAACTAGGGAGAGACAAGTATTTGGTCCTAAGGCTTTGAAAATAGCTGATGAGCAGGTCCAGGTTATTAAACAAAATCTAAAAGCTGCTCAGTCTAGACAAAAGAGTTATGCAGATGTCTGTAGAAGGGAGTTAGAGTTCAAGGTGGGTGAATATGTTTATCTTAAGGTTTCACCTATGAGAGGTCTTAGGAGGTTTAAGATCAAAGGAAAGTTAGCACCACGATACATTGACCCATTTTAGATTGTGGAAAAGAGAGGTGAGGTGGCATACAGACTTGAGTCGCCAGCTAACTTGTCCAATGTGCACGATGCCTTCCATGTCTCTCAATTCAAGAAGTGTTTAAGGGTGCCTGAAGAATTGCCCATGGAGAAATTGGATTTGTAGAGTGATCTCACCTTTCAAAACCATAGAGAGGATTACCAGGAGTAAGATCATTCAAATGTGCAGAGTACAGTGGGAACACCATTGGGAAGAGGAATTGTTGGCATTTTGTAGCGAATGCGGAAGAATCCGCAAGCGTATGGAAATACCAATGTAGCCTTTGCCTGGAAGTATTCAGGGTATCGTATTTTCCACAGGGAATGGAGGTACTTTCTCCTAGCTTAGTTCATCCAAGGACACCCCAAGGGTAGAGATGGAAAGGATTTAGAGATGGATTCCTATAGCTTTAGGTTGTTTTGGATAGCTAAACTCTACTGCCACTTGCTTACATCGGGCACCGGAGAACACTTGGTCTACCAAGCATTGCCAGCCTATGGCTCTCCGCCATACCCGGACGTGGGGGAATGCTAAGTACGAACAGGGTTGTCACCACCTGCCGCCATCCCCTCATCCATACGAATACGAGGCAAACGAAGGAAGACTATAACATAGACACCACGTCTACACTATCTTCTCCTACTCTAGCGTGATATCAAGGGTTACCTGACTGGTGAGTCCCTTCTACTAGAGCATCCACCACGACGACGGATGACGAACCCGCAAACAAGCTTAGGTAAAGCTTAACTAAACACAAGACATAAAACACTATAAGAACCATGAACACTTATTTAGCCAAGATCCCGCGAAGGAGCCAAGCATGTGTCCATCGAGGTACAAGTCCAGGGAGACACCGACAAGTCTAGCACTTCCCTGCTCTCGCCCCTCACATCTCTCCTCTACCAAGCTCTACTAGCTAGCTAGGGACTAAACCCATTGGAGTGTTGCTCAAAGTGGAGAGGAGGAGCCCTTGATCCTTGGAATGGTGTCTTTGAGTGGAGGAATGAGCCTCCTTTTATAGGGAGAGAGGAGGGGGCCATTGCATATTTCTCCCTCCCTTCATAATGTGGCAACCGACCTCAGAATGTCGGTTTGGAGGTGCACTGAACCTGGCCACCGCTGTTACCGACCTTCTGAGCAGTAATGTGACCGACCTACCAAAGCTGGGCCTAGTTGGTCAGAACCCTAGCTCGACCATGCCAGCCCAGAGGTCGATGGCCATAGCCTTTGGCAGGCAGGCCTTTGGCTCGGTCTAGGCCTTGGCCCAAGTCATAGCTCAGTCAGTTTTGGCCTGTAGGTGACTTTGTTTCATCTAATTATAAATTGTTTGCTTGCATGTTTTGCTCTAATTTGTGTGATGTTTGATGCGTATAGAGCACGAGCTGTTCATGAAGGAAGAAGAGTAGGACCAAGAGGAAATTGAGTAGTCTGAGCCTAACCAAGGCAAGAGCAGGCACCATTTGACTATATTGCTCCTATCACATTTTTAATATGCACTTTGCTTCCATGAGTGTGTCTTAAATCAAATCAAACCCTATGGATTTGACAAGCCAGTATATCCAGACAAACACCTTGGGGTTTTTAGGTAGATTAGGTGCTGCGTAGTTGCTTAGCTTGCTCCTCTCATCTACTCATATATAGTAATGAAAGTAAAAGTGGCTTCTTAAGCTGGTGATGCTCATGGCTGTTGCCATGGTTGGAGTTGGTTGATGCGTCATGCATCGTGGGTTATGGTGGGAAAGGGAGGACGGATTGCTAGAGCTTGCATGGTTTGCCAGGGGCATCCATGTCTGCCCTCCATAAGGATCGGTTCGTGGATGGTCACCTGGGACAACAGTGCAACTTCAAGCTAAATGGCTTCGGCTTGACCAGTTAAGAGGACCTTCACTTGTATGTGGGGAACTTCCCTTAGCGAAGGCGCATAAGGGTTTCATAGGTTTCCCGTCGCCATAACTGTATGCCCGCCGCCGCTGCCGTTGCTCGCCGGATCAGGTCAATGTTGTCATGGGGAACCACCACTGGAGGGCTGGATCCGAAGGAGGAGGTTGGATCTGGACCATGACTGTCAGATCCACTAGTCATCGCTGTGGATCTGGGCCACCGCCACCCGTTCTGCCGCGCCGCGCTCCCACGAGCCGTGGCCGCGCCACTCTATAGCATCGCGTGCCGGTCCGCTCCACTACGCCACGTCGCTCCCTTACGCGCTGCGCCCCGGCTCCACCGTGACCCCATGCATCGAGGCCGCCCGCCATGCCGCCTAAAAGAGGCCCGAAAGCTGTTGACATTTCTTAACGCAATCACTAAAGGATCGATTTAAGATCCAACCCCAAACAAAGGCACGAGTAAATGTATAATGGTATCTCTCTAATGTTAGCACCGGGTAGTGGAGTTAATCTCACTTCCAAAGCAAAAAGGGTTAGACAAAGTTAAAGGTGTGTATCTCGGCGTCATTATTAAGAGTGGAGTTAATCTCACTCGGGATATGCACTTAGGTTTACCACACATTCCAGCATCACCTAAATACTAGGTTGTCATCCCCAGCAGTAACGCTAGGAAATGCGTGTATGGTATTCTTTATATGCCACTTGGATCTTTGAAATACTATGAGTATGATATCCGTAAGCACACAGATAGAAATACCATTATAGCATTTCACCGGGAGTAAATCCAGGTATCGTTATTTATATTTTACCACAGGGAAGGGGTAGACTTATGGGTAGATTGATTGAATTCACTTGCAGTGTGGTAATATAGAGTAAACCGTATGCAATCTAACTAATCTCAAACAGGGATAAGTCACATAATAAAGATAATGATAAATAATATTTTAAATGCCAAGTCAAAGATCATGGTGTGCCAATAGAATATATCATAAAAGGCAATACTTGACATGGTATAGGGAGAATAGATGGAATATTCCTATGTAACTCCTAATCATATGTCAATGCATAGTAAGATTAGTGCAGTACATCTAGTAATCATGGCAAGAGAGCAATATATCTACATATGATGAACATTACTAAGGAAGATTAAGAACAGAGCAAGTCTACCAGAGTAATAAAGCTCAACTTCCCCAACATTCGAGGAGTCGACTATAGAGGATTCAATGGGAATGTCACACCCACGAGCTACCACATGACCGGGGGTCTTATTATATTGCCCCCGAGAGGAGGATGCACCGTGGCCCTCGGATCAAACCGACCTTGATCAATGGCTTGGATGGTGCCTCAATGGTAGTGGTGAATCGACATAACAAGGGGGAGGCTGACAGGTGGGCCTAGAGCTCGGCCGAGTAGGGGGCTAGCTTGGCCGAGCTCCCCCTATGCCAGGTGGGTCCTACCTTCTGGGGCTTGTCTTCCTGGTGTCTTCTAGAGTCTTCTTTTGTAGGAGCCAAGTTGAGTTACTTTTTACGGACAAGTCTTTATATCGTATGGGTTGCAAACTGCGGCTTTTACTGTTTAATCCCTAAAAATATATAAATCACCAAAACTCATAGAATTCAGTTAGTAAGGCCCCTATTCTATGTTGATATTCATTTTATGCCCTTATTTCATGTTTAGTTGAGTATTAATAATTTGCAATAATAGGTGCCAACAAGCTCCCTCAAGCTTACCTTTTGCTAGTCCCTTAGCAAAATTAAATTTATATTTAGTGTTGGATCGGGAGTTCTTTGCAACGCTTTCACGCCTAAAAAGTACACATGCTTTCAAACAAAATTTCTCCTCCGGTTCGAGAATACACTTTTCCAACCCTCAACTCACCCATATTACCTTTAACCATGGAGCTTATAGCCTTTTCTTGGATCTTGGTCAATTGAAAGATAGAATAGTCAAGTCAAGCACGCGTGTCTCAAACTCTTTGATCTACTATCATTCCAGAGTTTTTGTGAGTTTTTTGAAATAAAACTCAAAGTTTCTTTGTATGACCCTCTCAAGTCTCTCATTTGTGGTATTTGTGGATCCTCACTTAAGGCATTAATGATGATATGCCTTCTCTCTTTCTCTCTAGTATGTGGTATTTTTGGAATAAGGTAGTAGGACACTATGCCTTCTCTCTCTCACCCTATATCTAAGACTTATATGTGGAGTTCATAGGTGGGAGAAAGCTAAATCATACTTACTAAGCATATATCGTAGAGTCAAGCTATGGATCCAAAGTCACGAGTCATACTGCATGTGTATGGTGTATATGGTGGATGAATATAGTGGTAGGTATATGAGGCGAATGAAGTGAAAAGCCTAATTCTACTTTGCTCCTATAGGAATCATATCTCTTTTGGGACTTGGAAATATGTGAGAGAACACAGGGTTTGTATTCTTTTTTCTTTTCTCTTTTCTTTCTTCTTCTCTTCTTTTTTTCTCTTCTTTTCTTTTTTTTATGGAGAGGCAGGCATCTAGTACCCATTGTTTTCATATCAGACACTTGTCTATTTTTTTAACTCTCCTTTTTTTTATATAACTATGAATATAGCCCAAGCCTCTTTTTGCAATAAACTTTTAGAGAGATAAAAATAAGAGTAATGGAGCTTTATGAGATGGTTGGCTGAGTGGATATGTGTGGGGAATATTTTTAGTTGCTCACTCCTAGGGTAGGAGTAGAACATTTTTGGTGGATCTATGGTGGATATTTGGTGGATGCGCACTTCCAGGGTAGAACTAACATAAATGCAAGTGGAATAGAGTGGAGTGGAATGGAGTGTAGTGGAGTGGAGTGTATGTGATCAGCAACATGACAAGTTTCTAAGGGTCAACAGAGCTTGACAGTACTCAATGCAAAGTAAGCAGCCTATATATGTATCAAAAAGTTTTCCTATCTAAGGAGCATGTATATATGGCTGTGTTAGGAATTTTAACACTCTGTCATATAGGAACTCATCATGTTGTATTTTTAAAATTTTCAAAAGATAAATCTCCAGAACTCTAGTATCACTTGGAGTAAGATAAACAGCAGCTCAGACTCTCATATATCATATCCGTCAATCACCTAGATTTAGAGCAAGCATTCGCGACCTACAGGTTTCAGGTTCAGAGCAAGTCTCAGGTCAAAGCAGTTGCATCCAAAACTCGGGAGCACTCAAGTTTGACAACTAGGTACTTGAAAGGAATTACGACGGAGCAACTATTTATCATCTTCATGCATTTATATTTATTTTAGAGTTTATTTTAATTGCGCAAAAAAGCAAACTGGTGTACACTCTCTCTTGTTCATTTATTTATTCTCGCATTTCAATAAAAGACTCTTTTATATAGACTAGACTCTTTTTATTTGGTTTCTTTGGTTATGCATCTTTTTATTTCTCATCAATTAAAGCAATACTATATAAGCTAATAATAATAGTAAAGAGATACTTATCGTGATAACTGGGGGTGCTCTCCCCCAAGCTAAATTGGAGTGACGGGTTGTTGATGGTGTGGAAGCTGAGGTAGACAGCGACGATGGTGTTGTCCTGTCATGTCTTTCTCCCTTGCATCCTGCTGAACTCAAATAGACAACAAAGCTCGTGGAACTAGATAAGGTTAGTGGTTAGCCACTTTGCTTTTAGTTGCCTGGGATTGTATTGTTCATCTTAGACAGTAATTTCAGCAACATTAATATTTTTGAGTTTTTCTATGCAAACAATAGTGATGATGAATTATGCATCTTTATTTTATTTTTATGCCACCACAGTAAATATACTTGAGGATGTTTATGCCTCGGGTTTTACTCACATGGGGCCTCAAGTTCTTCCTAATGCAATGTACCAATATTTTTATTTTCATTTTCTAATGCACATGTAAAAGTTGATTTTCTATGCAAGAGGCAAATATGCAATGCTAAGAATTAAATATGGATAACTACTGAGTTACCTTTCGGCGAGGGTTCAGCGATTTAGAGTCCTCCGAACAAGACCTCCTATTTTGTTTACTCTTCCCGGGGGTACATCAGTTGTCACACAAGGTGGCACTGATGATTCTATCGATGTCTCTTCTAAAGATTTACTAGGCGATGTTTCCTTCTTCCTCCACATTTGCTTGGCTGGTGGGCTCTTTTCTGGAGGGGTTGGCTCTTCCACTCTCTCTTCTTCTTCTTCTTTAATCTCTAGGAGCTGTTTCTTCTTCGTTTGGTGGCGTCGGGCTGACCTGTTCTTCTTTGGCTGCACATAATTATTATAGCTATTAAAGTAGCAACATACCTTTTCGATAGGGAATTGGAAGTGGATCTCTCTCGTTCGGATGTAGATGATGGCACGTGTATTGTTGAGGAATGGTCTCCCAAGCACTAGTGGTGGATCTAGTTCTTCTCCCATGTCCATGACTAAGAAGTCAGTGGGGACATAATGCTCATTGATCTTTACTAGTACGTCTCTCGCGATTCCCTCCAGAAATTGGAATGATTGGTCCACCATCTGCAGCTGTACATATGTTGGGTATAAAGGCATTTTACCAAATAATATTTCATATGTTACCTTTGCCATTAAGTTGATGCCCGATCTAGTGTCGCAGAAGGTGTTGTAGAAAGTCAACTGGTTGATGGAGCATGCTATGGTCGGGACACCTGGATCTTCTAGTTTGTGTAGCATCGGGGATTTGAGTAGATGATCATGTTTGGTACGTATCGGGTTAATCATCATCACTGCAGTAGTCTGCGACTTCTTATTCTTATTCCTCCCTCTTCTGCTAATCTTAATCTTAGGCTCTGGTACCAACTCGTAGGGATATGGTTTCTGTGGGTGAGCAAGAGCTGTGAGTGTCTTGTTCTTGAAGGTGAATCTCTCCTTTCTCCCCTTGATAGTGAAACAGATCTTTGCGCTGTCAGCGTAGATAATAGCTTTGGCTGTGCTCAAGAATGGTCGACCCAATATGATTGGCAACCTTTCGTCTCCTCTTGTTTCAATCATCGCAAAGTCTGCTGGTACGCACGAGTGTCCAACCCATACATTGACATCTTCAAGTATTCCTTTGGGGTAGCAAAGTGACTGGTCTGCAAGCTGCAAGCACATGGTTGTATATAATAATGGTTCACCATGAATTTTCTCATATATTACCTTAGGCATGATGTTGATGCTTGAGCCAAAGTCACATAGCGCAGCCTCGAAGGTGTGTGGTCCAATTTGGATGGGGATGACTGGCCTCCCTAGATCTCCTTTCTTAGGGGGTAGGGAGTCGTCCATCCATCCATTCTTTGAAAGCTCTTTGAAGTAGAAACCTGCATTGAATACATCGACAAGATTTGCAGATTCTAATTCTTTCGGCTAGCTCGGAATCTTACCTGGTGTGGTTAGTGGAACAGATGTAGCTAGCTGAGAAATCTATGACTCTATCATTTTATTAAAGCTATGCTGGTTTTTAATTACAGAAGAAAAGCTATCCATTCTATTATTTATAGTTTCTAGCATTTTATCATTGGAAGCTAGCTTTCTAGACAAATTTTCCATTGTTTTACCTTGGTTCAGGACTAGGTCTCTCAAGGAAGGTTGATTGTAATTATTATTGAAATTATTACCTTGATAATTACCTGAGTAGTTACACGGGTAGTTGGGCCTTTCTTTGGTTTCAACCTTGATTCTATTGAGGACGATAGTTGTTGTTGTTGTTGTTGATGTAGTTCACATCCTCTTCAATCTGGGCGTTGTTGTTGTGGTGCCCGAGTGTTTTCACATTCTTCACATGACATGCGGGAATCATGAATTTGCATGATTTCCTTCTTATCAAGAGCCCTCTCTTCAAGCTTTTTCATTATTAGATCCATTTTGGTAGATAGCATGTCTACCTCCTTAAAGCCGGGCGGTCCTCCTGCTCTCTTGTGGGGTTGACGCTCTTCATTCTAACTTTGGTTGGAAGCCATCTTCTCCACAAGCTTAGTAGCTTTGGTAAGTGTAAGTGACAGGAAAGCACCTCTAGTAGCAGCATCCATGGTCTCACGGGTACTAGTGTTAAACCCATGGTAGAAGGTCTGCATGAGTAGCCAGTTCTCCATCCCATGATGTGGACATTCAAAAATATAATCTTGGAAGCGCTCCCACGCTTCCGGGATGGATTCACCATGCTGTTGCCAAAAATTTGATATCTTCCCCTATAAGGCATTTGTCTTGCCTATAGGAAAGAACTTGGCAAGGAAGGCAGTAGAGCAGAGTGACCAGGTAGTGTTCTTCTCTTTTGTAGCGTAGAACCACTGCTTCGCCTTTCCCAAGAGTGAGAATGGGAAAAGGCGGAGTAGGATGGCGTCTCTTGGTACTCCCTTGATGGTGAAAGTGCTGCAAATCTCCAGGAAATGTTGGAGATGAGCACTCGCATCTTCATGTGCCTTTCCATAGAATTGGCTAGCTTGTACCATGTTGATGAGCCTAGGCTTGAGCTCAAAGTCATTGTCACCAATCTCAACTGTCAGCCCAGTGCGGATGTTGGCCGTAGTTGGAGCAGAGAACTCACGGAGTGTCTTGTCAGCCATAGCCTCAAACATAGGTGTTAAGCTTTGCCTTATTTGATGATCGTCCGAGACGAGTAAGGTGTTGGAGTTTTTTCTAAGCTTGGATCTTGCCCTTTTGGTTAATGCTTCTGAATCATCAATGTAGTTCTCGAATGATTACTCCAATTCATACATTACCCTATATGAAATAAAAACAAGTAGACAAAACAAGGGTAAGCCTGTTTGAATAGTGATAAATGGTTCCTCAATACATTACATGATGCAAGTGATATCAATCTATCCATGTGTGTTTTTAGATGTTTGGCTAGCATCCTTCCCTGGCAACGGCGCCAGAAATGCTTGTTGACATTTCTTAACGCAATCACTAAAGGATAGATTTAAGATCCAACCCCAGCAAAGGCGCCAGAAATGTATAATGGTATCTCTCTAATGTTAGCACTGGTAGTGGAGTTAATCTCACTTCTAGTAAAAGGGTTAGATGAAGTTAAAGGTGTGTATCTCAGCGTCATTATCAAGAGTGGAGTTAATCTCACTCAGGATATGCACTTAGGTTTACCACACATTCCAGCATCACTTAAATACTAGGTTGTCGTCCCCAGCAGTAATGCTAGGAAATGCGTGTATGGTATTCTTTATATGCCACTTAGATCTTTGAAATAATATGAGTATGATATCCGCAAGCGCACAGATAGAAATACCATTGTAGCATTTCACCGGGAGTAAATCCAGGTATCATTATTTATATTTTACCACAGGGAAGAGGTAGACTTATGGGTAGATTGATTGAATTCACTTGCAGTGTGGTAATGTAGAGTAAACCATATGCAATCTAACTAATCTCAAACAGGGATAAGTCACATAATGTAACACCCGGCCCAATAAGGATGTGGCCCAGTAGGGGCCTATGAGTGCAGAGTGCACATGTTTAGTACCATCTTACTAGTTTAGCAAGGGTGGAGCCAACTTATAAGCCTTTGCCATCCAGCCATATCACCTTCGGGTTAACCCTTTTACACGAAGCGAGGACGAAAGTGTAAGCAAGGTCCTATGTGTACGCGTGCGCGCCCCTCGGAAGGGCTGTGCGGTGCGGCTTTGGAGGGCGGGGTGTCACAAATGGTATCGAGAGCCGACCCTTGCGGTTTCACGGGCTGGTGTAGTCGCGATTGTTCGGACATGGAGGCTCATTGCGCGTGTAGGCTGCGGAGTGCACGGCATGGCACATGTGCCGGCCCTGGGCGCACGGTCGAGTGTGCCAAGAGGGGAGGTCCTGGTTAAGTTGGCGCTCGACGAGGACGTCGAGTTCTTTGAGGGGAGGTGTATGTAACACCCGGCCCAATAAGGATGTGGCCCAGTAGGGGCCTATGAGTGCAGAGTGCACATGTTTAGTACCACCTTACTAATTTAGCAAGGGTGGAGCCAACTTATAAGCCTTTGCCATCCAGCCATATCACCTTCGGGTTAACCCTTTTACACGAAGCGAGGACGAAAGTGTAAGCAAGGTGCTATGTGTACGTGTGCGCGCCCCTCGGAAGGGCTGTGCGGTGCGGCTTTGGAGGGCGGGGTGTCACACATAATAAAGATAATGATAAATGATATTTTAAATGCCAAGTCAAAGATCATGGTGTGCCACTAGAATATATCATAAAAGGCAATAATAGTATGGTATAGGGAGAATAGATAGAATATTCCTATGTTACTCCTAATCATATGTCAATGCATAGTAAGATTACTGCAGTACATCTAGTAATCATGGCAAGAGAGCAATATATCTTCACATGATGAACATTACTAAGGAAGATCAAGAACAAAGCAAGTCTACCAGAGTAATAAAGCTCAACTTCCCCTACATTTGAGGAGTGGACTACAGAGGATTCAATGGGAATGTCACACCCATGAGCTACCACATGACATGTAGTGTAGGGTGCAGTCACAGGCAAACGTTGTATAAACACCACGTTTACACATTGTTGACCACCCACAAAGTGCGCAACTAAGCGGGCTCTATACGGCTTCATGCTTGAATATATAGACAATATAGCTATACTAGACATATAATCATAATAAACATTGGAACATATAACTATTAATATAATCATTGAATAGATCAAAGTCATAACAAATGTAACTAACACAACTTATAGATTAGATACAAGAGAGAAGCCATGAGAAGCTTTGCCTCCGCAACTTCTAGATGATCTGGAATTCAAGACAAGCTTGCCTTCCTCTAGAACTAGCCTTGATAGCTAATGCTCTAATTATGGTGGAACTCTAGGGCTTGAGATCTTGATAACTTTGTGACTTGATTGGTATGGAGTAGAATGAACTAGGGTTTCACCTAGGGGCCAGGGGGTCTTGTTATATAGCCCCGGATGATGCACCGTGGCCCTCGGATCAAACCGACCTTGATCAATGGCTTGGATGGCGCCTCAATGGCAGTGGTGAACCGACATAACAAGGGGGAGGCTGACAGGTGGGCCTAGAGCTCGGCCGAGTAGGAGGCCAGCTCGGCCGATGTTGACATTTCTTAGCGCAATCACCAAATAGGCAATCACGCTTAGAAATGCCTGCTGGAAATCGAGCGCAAGCTGTAAGGCGGGCAGTCTTTGGAAAACCAACGGTTGACTTCCCACCGGCGACTTCACGGGAATTGTTACATTCCAGCAACATCGTCACGGGATGCCGGGTGGCATTACGTAACGTTCTGAGAACAAGTCGCAAGCGCACGGAAATACCGTTGTAGCATTTCACCCGGAGATATTCAGTGGTATCGTTATTTATATTTTTCCCAAGGGAAGGCATGGTGTAGGATTCTAGCGGGGCATGAACAAGACGACATGTCTATGCGGTTGACCAATACTCAATGCGGGGGTAAGTCATGATAGTTCATAAGATAGTGTGACACACACTTGGGCCAACCTCAAGGATAAAAGGAAAATAAAGAATAAAGAATATTCCTAAGTGAAGCAGGCATTCCTAATGTATAGCTGTGCAAAGAACAAGTTAATGATCATGCAAACATAAATGACTAGAGTATTAGGTTGAGAGTGGGATGGATGGGGAGACCTCCCGGTACCATCCGGCCCAATGGAAGGCATTTACTTAACTCCTACATCACATACTAACGTGGGGGATTACAAAGGACGGACGGGGCTGTCACGACCCTGCCGCCTACCCCCTCGACCGTGGCATGCTTTCATATCCGAAGGTTCCCGCTCATCCGGGCACCATGCCCGCATGTTAAGGTACATCCCATGTCCCCCGCGGACTCTCACCCTACGGATGAACGAGCTAGAACATGGACAGGCCCGAAGACCACAACGAACCGCCATCTCAGCACAACTCTTACTCTACTAATTACATGGCATGAATGGTTAAGCCTAAAGTTCTATACGACTAACCATGACATAGGAACTATAGTCTAGTTCTTCTGTCATGATCGTGAAATGAGAACAACATGTCAAGAATATAACATAGAAACTATATGCTAGTTCATATGTCAAGTCTATAACATGGAAATACTCTAGCTCTATTGCACAACTAAATAAGAACAAGACTTGAGAAGAAACCATAATTGGATTCATACCGAATATTCCTTTCTCCCAAGTACAAGCTCTCCAATGAAGCTTTAGCCTTGCTCCAAATACTACTAAAGCTAAAAGAACTAGAGAAAGGTGGAGTAGAGAGGAGTGTGGTGAGTGAGGAGGCTCCAAATGGTGTGTGTTGAGAGGGGGAGAGGAGAGGCCTATTTATACACAAGGGAGAGGAGGCTAAATGACCCTAATACCCCTAAACCGACCTAGGCAGCGCGTCCAAGTACGTTGAACCGGGCATTCCACCACCGCACCGCCCTCCAGGTCACTTATTGCACCGCCATGCCAAACCTGGGCTCGAACCGCCTCAGGATGGGGTGCGGCCGCACCCACCTGGGCTCGGATTGGCCCGGGTCTCGGTGTGGTGTCGTTGCTGGACCTGAAAAGTGTGTAGGTGACGTTTGCTTGGCCCATCTTTGGCGTTTCGGTCTATTTCCGCCCTGGGCTTGTGATCTTCTAAAGTGCGCTTTCCAGGGTTGCGCCTATTTCCACCTGTTTTTATTATAAATACTGCAAAATACATTTCGGACACTACAAGTGGAAATATGTGAGTAATAGATGTATATGAGTATGATAATGTATAGTTTCACCCCCTTTATGGTAGCATGTTGACGTAAAAATGTGTCGTTAGTGACCGTCAACAGCCGAGCTTCCCCTATGCTAGGTGGATCCCACCTTATGGGGCTTGTCTTCTAGTGTCTTCTAGAGTCTTCCTTCATAGGAGCCAAGTTGAGTTACTTTATGGACAAGTCTTTACATCGTATGGGTTGCAAACTCTGGCTTTTACCTGTTTAATCCCTGAAAATATATAAATCACCAAAACTCATGAAATTTAGTTAGTAAGGCCCCTATTCTATGTTGATATTCATTTTATGCCCTTATTTCATGTTTAGTTGACTATTAATAATTTGCAATAATAGGTGCCAACAGCAACCAAGCGTCATCGCCGGGAGGGGCAGGGGCGCTGCGCCCTCCGACGCCGCCGGGAGGGGCCACGGGCTGAGCTACCACGCCGCCAAGTAAAGGGCTAAGCCGCATAGCACCACCACCGGGAGGGGCCACGGGCGGAGCCGCCACGCCGGCGGCAAAGGGCGGAGCCACCCCAGCCGCCGTTGAGAGGACGGGACACCCACATCCTCGATGCCGCCACGTGGGGCCACGGCCGGATCCACCACGCCGAAAAGAGGGGAGGAGGAGAAGTATCGGGAGGGGTGGGGGACGGGTGAGTCGGGTCCGAGGAAGTGAGGGAGAGAGAAGGGAGAGGCCGCTAAATGACTGAGAAAGAGGGAAGGGAGGAGTGGAGTTAGGGTTTGGTGCTCGCGGCATATATACTAGAAGTCAGTTACCAGGCATATATGGGTCATCTAGGCCAAATTACCACGGCAGTTATATTACAACAAACACCATGGTTAATGCATTAACTATAGCGCCAACGCATTAAATGTGGTGATTGCCTGTCTTTGCGACCCTATCTTGGGGGATCGATTAACCGTGGCGGTTTTATAAAGGGAAACGCCTTTGTAAAAGATTTTATGTAGCAAGTGAAGGAGAAGGATCTTGTGAGGTTGCTACCTCATGGTTGGCGAGATGGTTATCTCATGTCATTTGAGGTTGATGCCTTGTGGTTAATGATGATAATTATGATGTTTTTAAAATATCATAATCTTACTTGAACCTAAACTAAGGGTTGGGTTTTTCTACCAATTATTATTAATAGGTTGTTAATTAAAATACCCTGGACTTAAAAAAGAGCTACCCTTTATTAACCGTCAGCTTTTACCTTGTTATAAGCACGCATATCATTACTTTTTTCTTTGTATTTCTTTGAGTTTGACATAGACTCACCCTTGCTATAATCAACATAAAGGTTGTACGGACGAGCAAGTTTGGGAAGGCAGTATCCTGGGGATCTTCTAGGGTATTAGCTTTGTGTTCTTTGCCGTCAACCTTCCTGTGGTGAGATGGAACCACTACAAGAGTCATCGTAGTTTACCCTTCATAAACGCTTTAAGTGTTATTCGTTATGTTCCGCTAGACCCGATGAGGTTATGTAATAAAGTAACTCCGTAAATGTTTATGTCCTTTTTATTCAAACACGTGTTTTGGAACCACCGATGATGTCAAGTACATGTGTGTAATTTGATCCTCGTGCATATGTATTATGCACTTGGTTTGCTCCTTCAAAAGCGGTTGTGACACTAGGTCTTGTGAATTGTGCATTAAGTAAGTAGGAGTTGGTTGAAACCGTTCATGCATGATTACCTTGAATTCGGATATTTCTAGATGATATCCCACTAGTATGAGTAGGTCCATCTCTAAATTGAAGCACAAGTGTGTTGTGTTGTGTTGTGTTGTACATGAGAGATGGTGTCTCTTTATATAGGGGAAAAGAGGGGGCTAATTGTTAAATGGGTCATGCAACCGTCCTAGAGGTCGATGGTTGTCCTTGAGTCACGGCAATTTGTCCTCCAAACCGACCTGTGGCGAAAACCGGAGCAAAACCGCGCGGGAAGTGCCTGAACCGAAGCCAAATTGCATGAACCGAGCTGATTCTACGTTTCTGGGGAGAAAACCGGGTCAAACTGGTCCAAAACCGGCCTGAACCGGCGGTCCAACTGCGCCAAACGCGCCACCGCCTCGCGCGCTGCGCTCCTGTGCCGACACGTGGCCTGGGCCGGCCGAAAATAGTTCCCGCCAGCTCCTGCGCGTGGGCGCGCGCGGTGCAAATTTCCTGCGCCACGTGTCGTCGTCTGCTTGGCTTGATTCGAAATTCAGCGAGCGCCTGAGCGCGCGTGCGCGCCTGCCCGCGCGGGAGCCTGCTGGCCACGTGTCTATTTTTGGTTCGCTCCGCATGGCGCTGTTCACGTAAGTCCGTCATTTCATGTGATTTTTCTTCATCTCATATCTTCTTCTCCGGGCTCCAAATATATCAAATGATATGTCCATTTTGATCAGCGCGACGAGCCCTTTGCAATGGTGTACTCTGTTTCCTCATTTTTGATACTTTTATCTGCAAAAATTATAAAGTCCCTGCAGAACAAGCTAGAGCATCGAAACTCGTGGAACTCGTTAAATAAATAATATTATGATTTTATATGGAATCTTATCCTTTTATGTGCATATTGATGGTCATAAATCATGCATTAAAAGAGCATCAACAAGTTCCCCACACTTGGCTCTTTGCTCGTCCCAGTAAAGGTTAGTGATAAAGTAAGTATAAACATAACAATTCAAGTTATAAACCTGACATAAAGATCATCCCAAGACATACCTTATTACCGTGGGATATGTGGAGTGTCTAACATATATTCTTGGGCGGTTGAGAAATGGAATGGCTTTGAAACAAAGTCATCCTATTTTCACATCTTGGTAACTTGGAGTTTTTTTTTTTTTTTTTTTTTTGAAAATAAGCATAGTTCACAAGTACTCCTCAATTGGTACTCTTAGTCACTCAATGGTATATGTTTCCTCACCAAGGCATTTCAAAGCATTGCCTTCTTTTTCTTCCTACTTCTAATAGGGCTTATGTGGAGCTCGGGTAGGAAAATTTTGTGGGCATACTTGTATTGCATATTTTGCTAGGTCAAACAATGGATCCATGGAGAAAAATGTCATACAATCAAATCAAGATGTGCAAGTGTGTGGATATATGGTGGCTATCCTATTTCTACTATGCTCTTTTTTTTTTTGACAAAGCTACTATGCTCCTTGAAATATCTCTCTTTATTGAGACTTTGGATAAAATATTTGAGAGAACATGGGCTATCTTTTATTCTCATCTTTTGTTTCTTTTTTTTTTTTTTTTTATAGAGAGGCGGGCATCTAAGTACCCATTGTTTTATTTCGGACACTTGTCCATTTTTTTTTTCTCTCTATTTTTATATACTTTTTTTATTTGATGATAGCCTCATGTCTCTTTTTCTCAAACCTTTGAGAGGGAGATATCGAAAAGTGTTTGGAGCATTTATTTTCAAAAGAACCTAACAAAGATATTTTGTTTACTCCTAGTGTAGGAGTAGAACATTTTCTGGTGGATCTAAATGGAAGGCATGTTTTGCGCCTACTCCCAGTGTAGGAGTAGTGCATATATTAGGTGGCGTGTACGTGATCTTGATTTAAGAGCATGATAAATTTCTCAACATGGGTCAACAAAGTTTGACAAAGCTCAATACAAAAACAAGTAGCATATATAGAAGGTTTTCAAATTGTACCATGATATATTTGGCCTTGGTAGGAATTTCTCACCATTGAGGAGTATGTGAGGCTATGTTTTTTTAACATTTTGATAAAAAGGAAATTCTCCAAGTACTTGAATGGAAAAGGTTAGATTCCCATGCCAAAACCATATCTCACTTCACAACAACTTAGGCAATATGTTTTTCCTATATATATTTTTCCCACAAGCACTAAGGATATGTAAGGAAAAAAAATTTATTTATGCAGCCAAACTCAAGGAGGTATATTTATATTTACTTTCAAATTTTATATCCGAGTGTGGAATTTGGTTCTTTTTAAAGTTTGCAGGTTTAAACAAGTATAGAACCGGGGAGCATGCTTATGAACAGTGGGAAGGAAGTGATCAAACCGAATTTTTGTGTATTCTCCTCCACTAGCTCATGATGTGGTTTAGTGCTTCCTGTTTTTCGATGGGATGTTGCACTCCCCCACACTTCTTTGGAGCTATATCTGGTTTTATTCAAAGACATGGACAAGTGAAAATAACAAGGACTCTTCTGGTGGAAAAGCACCAGAGAGCCAAAGATTTATTTGATTAACACATTATTCTAAATTCTATATAAATTTTTATTTATTATTTTTTTGACAAGATTGATCATTAGATTGAATCATTAATTTGCAAGAATTCAATCGAGTCAATTTGATTCTATGGTTCAAGGAAAAACTTTTTAAATGATGGCCATTTACCTTGAGTACATTACCTTCATCGTCTTTGGAGCGTGATGGCACAAAGTGTGACGAAGGCTCGATTACCGTGATTGGCCCTTCCGATTTACTCGAAGTTTTTTCTTAGACACGAGAGTTTCACCTCTGAGTTGAACATCCGGATCTTATCTCTAGGTGCAAGCTCTTTGTGTCACCTCTTTGTTCCTGTAAATGTTAGTGATAGAGGATACCCGTAGGGTAGCACCATATTTTTTGAAGTATGTTCATCCAACCTTTCATTTGAACTCAAGCAAGACTAAGGTAATGTTTTCAATGTAAACATAGTCTTGATTTATCTCCAAGCATTGATTACTTCTCATTGTTTATGAAAATAATTGCTCTAAGCTCATTAACCAAGATTCAACACCATGTCAAATTTTGATTAAAGAAGGTCATTTTAACCTAAGCACCACGCTTAATTTAAAAAGACCTATAGATGTATCGTGCACGATTGCATCCAAACTAGAGCATATGACATAAACATGGGAAGCGATTTTTTTTCATGGAGATAAGTATGAGTCGGTGAGTTGGTGAACGTTACCTTTGCATTTACCACGAGTGTACTTACCGGCAGCATTTGTGGATGGAGTTTTGAAGTTGCTGCACTGGTTGATTTGTTGTACACAACCCAACTCAAGCAATCATCAAGGCTTTGACTCACACACAATTATGGTGTGCATGGATCATAAGCTTTGATTATAGCAAAGGTTTAGAAGAGAAGAGTCCTCCTTCTCTCTACTCTTTTTTTATGTGTGATCAAGGTTCATTCAAAGTTCACCAGATGAACATTGATTTCTCTCATTATAAACTCATCTCAAAGACTTACCCACATGGATTTTGATAAATTCTTGTAGGGGTTAGTCTAGATATACAACCAATGTCTATGCCAATAGTTTCGAGTTCAAAAAATCATACAAGACTCCATGTCCATTCGATTTAGGTAGGCTTTTTAACCTAAGCACCATGCTTAATTTAAGAAGCCTATGGAAGGGTGACCATCCAAAATAATCAACACTCCCAAACCAAAGCATATTAACATAAAAGGAGGTAGCATGGAAATGATAATCATGAGATTGGTTCAAACAGATGTGTGAACATTGAATGATGAATTGGAGAACCATTTTTTTTTTCAAAGCAATGCAATGGGGTGGATGAATGAGCTTAAACAACATGCCATGGTTTTGAAAGAATAGGTTAAATGGGCGATATGCATGCAATCTAGGCTTTAGCTTTTGCTCGTAGCATTGACCATCTAGCGAAATCATCATACAGATTGGCGAAGCCAACATACGATGTCGAGATGGTACCATTTAACATCCGACTACTACGAAGCTAGACTAGGAGCACCGAATAGACAGGATAACAATAAAATTATCATCTACCTAGACTAGGCATGGCGCCCGAATACAGCTCAAAGACTAGGAGCCACCCAATGAAAGCACTAGATAAATGACAATTCAAGCAAATATGCAGTGGTGAAAATAAATTTGGAAAAGAAAATAAATATTTTTGGGTTGGTTCTTTTACCTTGATCGACTTACCTCTCACAATTTATGATTGAATTGTGAGTGATGCAATGTAGTCGTTCCGTCACATATCATGCTCTTGTTTCCTTTTGACGGTGACCTCACTCCATCTGCATAGAGTTAGTGTGCACATATATATATTCCTATCTATGCGGTGGCGGGGTGATGATTTGATTATACAAGAATGATTAGGCACCCAGGCTTTATATATATATATATATATATTTTAATCCCCTTTTTTTCATAATAATTTTGTGACTTTAGAATAATGAGCTTGGCATATGTGTGAAACAAGGTAGAGAAACCAAAGCAAAAAATGAATGAAGCATGGCATGAGATGTTTTGAGTTGTTCACCCCTACACTTACACAAATTCAAGTTTGTATGGTGCCGCTCTCATCGAATGTGCTTCATTCTTCGAATGATGTTTGATTGGTTTTACCTTGTGCTTCAACTCTTCGTTCTTTTTGTTCTTATTAAGCGCATTTTCAAAGGTCATGTTATTAATGATATTATTTGTGAAAGTAAAAGGATGATTTTTTTAATAATATGTTTTTTCTAGAGTAAATTACAAAAGATCGGGTTATCTCCGAAAGTGCTTTTTTGTTTAAAGACAAAAGCTTGTCCTTGGGAAACCTTTTGAAATTGAAACCAATGTTGATGATGTGGTTTCCCTCCATCACCAATCTTTGTTGTTGATTTATAGAACTCATGCCAAGACACCATGAAATTTGCCAAATTTGTGATAGACAAAAACATCTACAACACCTCTTTCAAAATTTTTATGAATAGATAGAATGAAGGGGTTGTAGATTATGCTAGTGATGGCTGAGTTACAAATTTTCCATATTAGGGGAACATTTTTTTATGATAATGTGACTACTCCACAAAACATGGATATGTCATTTTTATTGTGGAGTCTATTTCAAATTCTCCCCCGAGATCCAGGAATGGATTTTGATGAGACAGTGAGCCTGGGCATAGAGGGAGAGAGTTTTTTAAAAAAAATGAGCCGTAAATACCGGAGTAACCGGATGTAGCTTACACCGCCAAGGTACAAGTCGAGGGAGGATTCAAATGGACTCCTCCTCATTCGCCGCCCTTGCCGGATCAACTACAGTACTTTGTCTCTTTCTCTCCTCTCTATGAATTTCTCCCTTTATGTGTTGTTAGTGTTCTTGATGTCTCATATAAAAATTCGAGTCATATGATGATGTTGATCTAGGAATTTCTAAAGCATTCCAAAAATCATCATCAAGGAAAAGGTTATCCTCGAATTCAAAAGGACATGCAAAAAGATAGGACTCGTCATCCATAGGAGTGTGATAGCATGTTTCCTTTGTGGGAGGTTCCTAAACAACCAAATTATCAAAAGGATTTGAAAGAATTTCAAATTCGGTTGTAGGTGCCTCCTCTTATTGTTCGGGGCTTAACTCTATTGTTTCTGTGGGAAACTCATCATGAATGCTAGAGTAAGGGGTATTTTCAAGGTTTTTCTCTAAAAGGGTTTTCCCCTCACTAATGGATTTATGCACGAACGAGCCTCCCAAAGATCGTCAAGTTGGGGAGCAGCTTCTTTGCTAAGACCAAAATGGAAGTGATTAACTAGGATGTGGTCAGGCAAAGAAATATTTGGGCCGGTATGTATAGGATTCGTGAACCTAGCCCAAGCCGCTCATAGAGTCTCCTTCTATATATTTTTTTGAATTTAAGATTCTTTTTTTCGAAGGGTTGCTCCCAAACCATGGCTATAAAAGCAGGTTAAGCTCATAGCCATTTATAAGTATGTGATGTGAATGGTGGTGCGGGCTCCAACGAATCACCCTTTGGAGCCGAAGATTTAAAAATTGGAGTGGGATTCATGTGGTTGGAATGGTAATGGTGGTGAGGTGTATAAAATAAAAATAAAAAAAGGGATACAGGACGACTTGGGTTCGATTCTAGAACGACTACCGTTTCGACGCAAGAATCCGCTAGAAAGCTTGTTGGTATTTTTAACATATCACGAGATAAATCGCAAGCGCACGGAAAGTACCGTTGTAGCTTTCACCGAGTATTTAGGGTATCGATTTCCACGAGGGAACGAGAAGTGAACTAGAAGGGATCAAGTACGCCCAAGAGATAAGATAGATAAATATTTTTGTAGGTAGAGAGGGGTTCTCTAAGGTTTTCTCAAGATTACTAAGTACCAAGGTTCGGGCTACTAAACTTTACTTACCGAGTATTGTTGTTCCTTTCCGATTCTCGAAAAAGACGGGAAACGGTGTCGGAGAAGGCAGCCAAAAGCTCTACGAAAAACACCAATACGCACGTGGTGGACTACAAAGGCCTGGTCGGAGTTGTCACCCCGGGGCTACCACAACTATTCCGTAGCATTGGGCGCAATCTCGGGTAAACTCTAGCCCGGACACCATGTTCCGCGCTAGCGAGTACGTAAAACTAGTTTCACGTAAAAAACTAGAGCCTTCGGTCGAACAGGAGATCCGGTAAATAAAATAAAGTAAGCTACGAATTTAGTAAAATAATAATTAAGAAATTACCATAAGATAACCTGGATATTACTCACAAAAAGTCGGCTCCGTCAGAGGTACAAGATTGAGAAGGATCCGACAAACCGCTCCTCCTCTTCACTTGTTCCCTCTCCTCTCTTCCTCTTTTTCTAATCTATACAACTAGGTGAAGAACACCTAGAGGGACACCACTACATGGTGGAGGATGTGGAAATTGAAGCACAAGTGTGTTGTGTTGTGTTGTGTTGTACATGAGAGATGGTGTCTCTTTATATAGGGGGAAAAGAGGGGCTAATTGTTAAATGGGTCATGCAACCGTCCTAGAGGTCGATGGTTGTCCTTGAGTCACGGCAATTTGTCCTCCAAACCGGCTGTGGCGAAAACGGAGCAAAACCGCCGGAAGTGCACGAACCGAAGCCAAATTGCATGAACAGGGCTGATTCTAACGTTTCGGGAGAAAACCGGGTCAAACGGGTCCAAAACCGCCTGAACGGCGGTCAACCGCGCCAAACGCCGCACCGCCTCGCGGCTGCTGCGCGCTCTGATGCCGACACGTGGCCGGGCCGCCCGAAAAAATAGTTCCGCTGCTCCGCTAGCGTGGGCGCGGCCGCAAATTTCTCGCGCCACGCGCCCGATGCGCTTGGCTTGATTCGAAATTCAGCGGCGCCCAGCGGCGTCTTGGCGCCGCCGCCCGCGGGAGCCCCGCCGGCACGTGTCTATTTTGGTTCGCTCCCGCATGGCGCTGTTCACGTAAGTCCGTCATTTTCATGTGATTTTTCTTCATCTCATATCTTCTCACTCAGGGCTCCAAATATATCAAATGATATGTCCATTTTGATCAGTAGCGACGCAGCCCTTTGCAATGGTGTACTCTGTTTCCTCATTTTTGATACTTTTTATCTGCAAAAAATTATAAAGTCCTGCAGAACAACTAGAGCATCGAAACTTCGTGGAACTCGTTAAATAAATAATATTATGATTTTATATGGAATCTTATCCTTTTATGTGCATATTGATGGTCATAAATCATGCATTAAAAGAGCATCAACACCTGGTATGAGTTGTCAAATGCGGATGATTCAGGTTTTCCGAGGACACCCGACAGACTACTAGAATTATCTGGCTCTCGTGTGCAGTAGTCAGAGGTCTTTATGACAATGAAAGTGGACGTGGGCCATATAATTAGCATGGTTCTGCCCATAGCTGGTATCGAAGCTCATACACGGGATCAGTTACGACATTACTTCCAAAAATTCAAAATGATATTACAATCTAAAAATTTTTGAAAGTAATAAATTAAAAAATAGTCTTCCATCTTTCCTTATGCTTGCTGGAAGGTTCCATGATGACTCAAGTAAAAAAGACTTCGAGAAGTTTTCATCTCTACTTCTGAAGAACAACAGGAGCGTCAACATCACCGATAATGCTCTACTAAGTGCCTTTTAACATCTTGTTTGGTGTAGTGAAGATAATGTATAAAGTATTGCCCTATGTAGAATGAAATTTTGACATATATTTTCTCTATTGCCAATTAACTTTTTAAGATATTCTTGGCCATGCAAGTTCTTATTAAGTGCCTCCAATATTTGAAGGCCCGTATAAAGGTGGTCACTATTTAGGTCGACCATACTAAGTTTACGACACACATTGTGGTATGATTTAGCTCAAGCATATTTCGGTCCATGATTGTTTTTGGACCAAAAGATATTTTTAGTGCATACACGTGCAAGCAAAGCCATCGTATCTTGTTGGCGAAATAAAATACGTACATTGATAAAATAGGCCAGTTAGTATGCACGTATGGCCAGGCTGGTGAGACGTCTTGCCGGGCATGGCATATATTCTACGAATCTTGGGATTTGACGTGTGACAAAGATACGATATATATCTTGTATTCAAGAAGAGATACATACGTATCTATGGGCCTATATTTCAGTAACGCCAATTGAAGCATCCATATGCATCACGTTAGCTTCTTGCATGGCGATGGACACGTAATTGTCCAAAAACACTTCTGGTCAAGAATCTTGGAGCATATCTGGCGGTTAAACATGATATACGTCGGAGTATATACCAATCGTTGAGATCATATCTGGCCTTGCTTGGCCAAGGGGTTGACGCCTGGTCTTGACCCCTATATATAGCTGGGCATTCTAGGTCACGAGGGGGTGGACATTACCATTACCATGCTACGGAGGCGCATATTCAGATCTCCATCGCGTAAGGGCATGCATGATGCTAAGCCCTATCTTGTTCACGCCGACGCCGGGCATCACGTACACATCTACGCCGACGGCGCCCGGCCATAAGCAGCACCGTCATCAACTCCATCGCCGAGCACTCCGGTGGCACAGCAGCAACACGCAGCACCGTCATCAACTCCATCGCCGAGCACTCCGGTGGCACAGCAGCAACACGCGGTCATCGCCGCTTCAGCGTACACCTATGGTAAGGATCTCTATATATTTTAGATTGCATCTTGTATATTCTTGTGCATGGCTGTAGATATTGCCATCTCCAAGATCAAGCGCGGCTGCATGGTGGTTCAGCAGCCCAGCAAGGGCGTGACGCGAAGACGACAGCCCGGCAATCGTCCATGTCAATCATCTTCATCTTGTGCGGCGTCCCATGGTGAGGTGTGGCGTAAGAAGCAGCAGCCCGGCCAGCGGCACATGGACGGCGAGCATCCTCAACTCCAATGCGGCGCAACAGGCCCGATGTGCATCGCCCTCACAACAAGTATGCCGTCCACCTCATCAGCGTGCATCCTATGGCAGTCCGGCATCCCGACGAGTGCACCGCAGCAGCATTGCAGCAAGATCAGCACAAGCACGGCCAGCAGTACACAAGAGAAGCAGGACGCATACATGGCGGCAGTACACCGGCGGCCAAAGCAATACCGACGGCAAGAGCAGCATGCACGGCATCCCAGCAAGCCGGTGGCCATCTTCAAGTTGATATCTTCTAGCCACGATGACCTTGCCCCTAAATCCATCTACGGCGGCAGTCTTCACAACGGCCCCGACGACAACTCCGGCAGCAAGCACGGCATGGTGGCATATCGGCTTAGACGACCAAGATAATTTACATCCCGGCGGCGATTATCATCATCGTCAACGACCCGGCAGCCGGCGGCACGACGACGTACGTGTACCTTCAACGTAAAGATGAGGGGCTGGTAGATGACCGTGGTGCCACAGCTGCCACGACAGTACAATTCAAGATAAGCAATTGTATTTTTGACCATCATCAGTTTATTGTGGTGGCCCGCGATTCAACGTGTAAGACATCATCAATGCCATCATCGTGAGTTGAACAAGCCAGCAAGCATAGCGGCATTCTTCCTCGGGCGTGGCAGGAAGCCACGGCAGCCCGTCATCATGGTCAAGCAGCAGCCTGACGACATGTTAGTCAGCAAGGGCAGAACATCAGCAACATGGCAGCCCGGCGGCACCAAGATGAGCCTGTCCACCTCGGCATCCATGGCGGCCTGGCAACGACACGACTGTGGCGAGCGTGGCAGCAATGAGCAAACGGCAAGATCGACAGGATCAGAAAGCAGCAAGATCGGCAAGATCAGTACACGGCAAGATCGGCACCAGCAAGATCGGCGTGGAGCAAGATCAATACAACCACGAGCAAAGATGCATGCCAGCCAGAGAAGCAGCAAGATCGGCAAGATCAGTACACGGCAAGATCGGCACCAGCAAGATCGGCGTGGAGCAAGATCAATACAACCACGAGCAAAGATGCATGCCAGCCAGAGACGCAGCCCGAGCGCTTGGCGTGCCCAATAGCAGCCCGGCATGGAGGCAGATCGACATTCATGATTGATAAGCAAGATGTGAACAAGATCTTACAGCAGCCCGACGGCGTTCGCTATGCACCACCGGCGGCCGGCGGCTCGACGACGTACATTCGTCAGCATGCAACGTGTCAGTTCCAGTATTGATGCAACTCTACGCATGACCCATGATCAGCAGACATACGGCCCATCATCAGTTATTTTGGCGGCCCATGATTCAATGTGCAAAGCTCTCCAACGTCAATGCCGTGAGTTGAAGCAAAGCAAGATATATATAGAAGAACAACAATTCAAGATCAACCGGGCTGTTGAAGATCAGAGTTACCACTTGCTTGTCGATCATTAATATTCAGCCCCCCTTCAAATAAACGCCGTGGCGCAATGCACGGCCGAGCAAACAAACCGTGGCGCAAAGCACGGATTGTTGTCGTGGCGCAATACACGACCCATGCGGGCATGGTCTACTTGCTCGCCAATTTTATCAAGTATTTACATTGACGCTGAGCATATGCGTCTCGAAGCTTACACACGGAGAAATCTCCTAAGTATTACATGAGCAAAAGTCTCACATTCACTCACCATTTTCCGCACCGTCAAGGCCGGTGATCCATATGAAGTCATCCTACTTCCCCGGACCGACGCAGGCTGGGATGTTTCCTTTTCCTCGCCGTAATCGACAGGCCGGAAATATTTGTTCCCGTGACCGACGAGGCCGAACATCCTCGACTTCACTATAGGATCCGCATGGCGAGGCCGGATACCCTTCGCTAGAGACCGACGAGGCTCTAGCACCATTTTCATTTTACTTGTGCTTATGCATATATTTTGGAGACAACTCTTTATATATTTGGAGACGACAACGACGACCATCCAAGATAGCTTAATCGGAGGTGTTCGTGGTCCAACACCGCAGATGTAATTAACCGGTGGCCTTTAGAGGCCCGGGAACCGTAAACTACACAATCCTCGATTGTCGGATGGAGCTCTGGCCAAGAAATATATATATGTGGGAGATTATACTTTGTAATTCTATGATGAATAATAAAGTGATATTTCCTCGAACTTGTGTTATTTGTGTTTATTGCACATTTACTTTTATTTTTTGTATACGAATGTATATCTAAGACTTCTCGCTTATTTTAGTACTAGGAAGTACGATCCGTAAATCCACAGAGAGATCCCGCCTTAGTGATTTTTT
>JADLZK010002417.1:0-81981 GCA_015847255.1 Hyparrhenia diplandra
GCCATCCTTGAAGCTGAAAGCACATAAGCGTCGCAAGCAGACGCAACCTCTCAACTTATCAGCATCTCACACCGTGAAATTAACAATCAGATTCAGATAAAACATGAAAGCATCAGAAAACGAAATTAACTATTGTGCAAGAGAATTCACAAGTAGTGTTAATTTACGAGCATCACATGATACAATATATGTCATCGTCTCAGTCTCAGAAAGCAAACTCTGAACCAAAATGCAGAGCATATTATCAAAACCGCTACTGAACCATACAGGATGATGTAGTTTGTGCACAGGGCAAAAGACAGGCATCCATATCAGGTCTACTCTTGCAGCCTCTTCCACACCAACCAAGCCTAAGAACCAATTGGTATCCGAAGACCGTCAAAACTTAAGCATCAATGGCGGATCCTTCTTTCCGCTGCCAGAATCAGAGTCGTCTTCCTGAGCAGGCCTTGCAGCCGCCCACGCGCGAAGCGGTGGCTCAAACATCTTCCCTGCAACGTCTGGCGGCGGCTGTTGGGGAGCGTCCTCTCCAGGAAGCACAACAAGACCCTTCTCCCTGAGGGACGAAGGCCCATTGTAGCACTCCTTCCGTAGGCGAATCCACCAGCTGGCGCTCCTCGAGCGGCATGGAGATCGTCTGAATCCATCGCGCTGATTCCTTCAATTCGGCTCTTGAGGATGTCTTTCAGCTTGTCTTGGTCGGGTAGAGCATTACCAGATGTCTTGTCCTGTGCCAACTCAAGGAGGCCACTTAGCGCAGCTTCACGCACTAAGGAATCATCACTGGATGCGAGGTGCATCATCAGCTTCGGAAGACCAAGCTCTCTAGCAACACTCCTGTCTGCCTTGTTGTTTTGCAGCAAGTATTGTAAGAGATTGAGAGCTTTCCTGCATCGATACAACAGAACTATGTCATCCACATTGCTGAACTCGGATTGAAGTTCAGCAAAATATACTACCACAACTAAATAAAATGGTCTTCAAATGAACAGTACTACTAACAAGGAATTTCAATAATACATGGGTAGTAAGGCTGTACACATCTCACTACTACTAACAAGGAATTTCAATAGTACATGGGTAGTAAGGCTGTACGCATCTCACTACTACTAACAAGAATTTCAATAATACATTGTAGTATGGCTCTGTTAGTAAGCATCTCCTTTTCATAGGTCATTTACTCATTTAGGATTCTAGAGATAATTTTGGTAGTGTTGTAACCTGTCAGATCACTATTCACCCCTAGTCTACTGTCCATGAAACCATGTGTAAGGAAAAATAACCCAACTGAAGACATGTCTTCCAGAATGCCGGGGGTACTGCTAGCATCACATACCTCTGAAGTCTGGCATCATCAGAACCAAGAGCATCCTTCAATCCAGAATAGCCATTTCCCAGGCGAAATGCGGAAATTCCAGGCTGATTATGACGAATTAGAGCTGCAAAACAATCGTATGAAGTTTTGTTAGCATGAATGACCAATAAAAAAATACTCTGTGAAAACTAACTGCATAGTTCCTGCAAAGGATTATAATCCATCACGAGATACTTAGTGATACGTACAGGATATGGCTCCTAAAGCTTTTGTGCGTGCATTTGTACTTGGATCCGATTTGAAGTTCGTCATCAATGGCTCGAGTCCATTGGATTCCATGACAAGTTGCTGACTCTTGGGATTGTTCTGCACAATTGTACTAACAACTTCTGCTGCCTTTGCTCGAATGCCAGAATTTGAATTTCTCAAGTAACCAAGCAGAGGATCCAGCCCACCAATGGAATATAGATCTGTTTTAATAGTTGAATAATTGGGACTCATGCACAGTAACCACCAGGACAATCATTTACACGGAAGCAATGATTATGAATACAACTATGAATGAATCTTACCATTTGCCATGTCAATGGATTCAACATGCTCCTGTAGCTCATCCAACATATCTGAAAATAGAGCAAGGAATTTTTTTATTCCAGAGCAAAAACCTAAAACTTAAGGCTGTGATAAATATCAATGCTCAAAGTCAAATTCTTTGAAAGTTCCTTTTTTGCAAATGAAACATAATACTGCTAAGCGCCTCAAATGCTAGCTTTTTGACTCTACAAAATTTGTTTGGCAAGTCAATTGGCAGCCGTAATCACAGTTTCTTTGTTTATGTGCTATGATCCTATCATGCCCTTTATGCGTTAATTACCATCACGTTCAGTCAGTTTAGAAGTGTGAAGAATCTTCACTGATTACCAATAAAGGTCAATGATTCAGAGATGGGTGAAGCCAATTTTTCGAAGAAAAGACCAAAAATCAAATATTGGATTGCCCCAAACAATACCTTCAATGTTCTCTGGGGTCACACCCTGAGACTGCAAGACATCTTCTGGAGTTCTCATCACCTGGGTGATTTCCTTCATCCTCTTGACAACATCTATCGTGTTGGCTTGCATAGCCTCCATGAACCATTTTCTGTCTTCCTCGCTGCAGAACCAAACCATTGAAATTAAGAACCACATGAGAACATTTTATCCCACTTCTCTTGGACTAATTGCAGTAATTTTGGCAGCACATGTCAAACCTACTAGCCAAACAAAATTGGGGAAACAAAAGGGATTCCGATATGAAGTCTGACCGCTAAGAATCTAGAGTACAGGGAGTAAGACAGCAAAATCTAAGCATATGAACTGATAAACACGAAGGACTCGTTAGGGTTCTGACACAGGTCGAGAGCAAAGGGTGGAAGCAGGGGATCTGAAGGCGGGGGTCGCAGACCTGAGAGCTCGCGGCGGTTTGGTGCCGTCTCCATGGGCGATGCTCCACTTGAACAGGCCGTTCCAGTCGGGGCCCCCATCCTTCGACATCCCCCTTGTTCTTCTTCTGCAGCTGGTGCTGCGAGATGAGGCGAGACGAGCTGTAGGGTTCTGCTCGCGATAGGTGCGGATTTCTTCAGGCGAGATCGATAGGGTTCTCGGCTTCTTCTCGCTGCAAAGCTCTCTTGTCTGCTTTTTATGCGGGGAGGTGAGCGGTGGAGGGAGACGAGACTCGGAGGGGAGACCAGAGGGATCCTCCCCGTCGTCAGTCGTGGCGTCGTGTGGATGCGGCGGCGGGTTCCAGAGTACTCCCGAAACTGCGGGTTGTGTGGCCGTGGCCGGCGGCGTCCCTCCTGGACGCCCATGGGCCGCGAATCTATCTTCGTAGGGCCCATTTTAAATCTTCAAGGCCCACTAAAGTGCTTACTAATCTTTTTCTTTTACATTTGTTCGTTAAGATGCGCAGCAAAAGATTTGTATACTCTTTTTTCCAATTAAAATCATGATTTAAATTCCATCGTTTAGATAGGTAATATTTTATATTTTTATACATTTGTTCGTTTAAAAAGCGTAGAAAAAGATTTGTATACTTCTTTTGCCAATTAAAATTAAAATCATGATTTAAATTCCATCATTTGAATTGGTAAATTTTAATTTTTAGCGCATGTAAATATTGAGAGAACTATTTTATTGGCCCAAAAATAGTTCATCTTACACTCTTATATTTTAAAATAACCGGTCCAAGTAGCCTCGAAATGACCTTTGTATAAGAACAAACTCTTTTTATCAAATATGAAATCATTTCTATCTACTCAACTAAAGAAGCCAACATATAGCGCTCGCCCTCACCCAAATTTGGGGATGATGCAACTTTGGGTCTAAGTATTGTTTGTAGTCAATTCCCAAATAAATTAGCTACCTTTTTTGGCAACTATAAACCAAAGTAAGCAAAGAAGTGCATTGAAATGAATATAGAGAGATAGCAATAAAAAACAAATGTTGCGTAGTATATTGTTATTGCAAATATAATCCTTAATCCTACCTTTTGAATGTCTTTTGATTATTATATATTGTCTATGGTTGAAATAAGATCTTTGACTGAGAATTTTATGAAGATCCTAACCTTAGGGGTGTTTTAATTTTTAGTAGGAATTTATTTGGAGGCATCAAATTTTGAATCATAATAAGTTGGTACGAGGATTAGATACATGACAGTCTATGGTTGAAATAAGATCTTTGACTGAGAACTTTATGAAGATCCTAACCTTAGGGGTGTTTTTAATTTTTAGTAGGAATTTATTTGGAGGCATCAAATTTTGAATCATAATAAGTTGGTACGAGGATTAGATACATGACAGTCTATGGTTGAAATAAGATCTTTGACTGAGAACTTTATGAAGATCCTAACCTTAGGGGTGTTTTAATTTTTAGTAGGAATTTATTTGGAGGCATCAAATTTTGAATCATAATAAGTTGGTACGGGATTAGATACATGACAATTTTATTTAACTCCCCACACATAGCATGTCTAGACACCAAGATCGAAAAGAACAAACCTAAAGTTTATTTCCGGTGAGTATTATTTCAACAGTGTTAAGCTGAGCCGAAACAATAGGGCCAATATCGCGAAGATACTGGAATCCTAATCACGTGCGCGTATAATGAGAAAAGTAATGAGAAAAAGATCTGAATGAATAAATGGGTCTAGGAAGAAATTAATTTAAATCTCGGAAATTCGAAAAAAGAAAAGCCAATGCTTATCAATTGCCCTCTTCCGACAGGCGTCAGGCCATGAGCAGGTACGCGACTACGCATGGCATGGCCGACCCGTAGGATCCTTCCGGACCTTGTCAACGGAGCTAGCAGGACACATCCGATCGAGCACGCCATCCCTCCCGCGCCTCGTGTGAATACGACGGCGAAGCGGAGAGAAGCGCAGACGAATCCTAGTGTGCAACGGACACACACAAAACAAACGCGGTGACCACACGATGGCCAGATGCATTCATCCATATCGGCTAAAACAACTTGCAGCCAAGAGAGCAAAGATTCAGAAATGGAAGCGGAACAACACAGGGCACATTCCACATTTCGCAAACAACAATCACATCATAGTCAGAAACGGAAGCGGAACAACAAGGAGTACTACTAGTCCATGCATGCTGCTGGTACTTTACAGGTTCCAAACTTTTGAGGCCCTTTTGGACCTCCATCGATCGATCTCCTACTCCTACTACTGCTACTTTTGTCAATCTCTAGCTCACTGCAACACACGCACGCACGCACAGAGGCATCAGAGCAGCGAACGGCTGCACATCCATCATCTTCTCCCAAAAGAGACCCCAAAATAGAAAGGTGAGATGTGCTGATATGATACCTGCATTTTTCCTCCCTTTCCCTACACTACACATCTAGAACTACCTAAACATAGGAGTACTATACAACTACTCTACCACCAGCTGCTATACCTACTATCGCCGGTACGGTTCACCGACCGCCGAAGGACCATGGCCGCCCGGTGCGTGAGCACGCACGCGTGCAGCCTCTTATCACGCGCAGCTTGAGGCCGCCTGCCTCCGCCGCGGCGCGAGCACGAACAGGGACTCGAGGTCCGGCGGCTGGAAGTAGCCGCCCTTGGGCGGGTCCCGGCGCTTGCCGCTCCCTCCGGCCGCCTCCGGCATCGCCACGGCCTTCTTCCTCGGCGGCGCCGCCGGGCACGGCGGCACGACTGGGATGCGGCAGTCCTCGCGCCTCGGCGTCTGCCATCCCTCCTCCTCCTCCGCCACAACCACCACCATCATCTCTTCGCCGTTCTCCACCTCCATCGAAAACTCTCACTCTCTCTGGATGTCTTGCTTGTTGATATCCCTCTCGCGACAGACACAAAGCAAGCAAGCAGCGCAATGGCGACGCAAAGCGAGAGCGAGTCTCTGGTGAGCCGGCGGAGGACTGGAGGACGGAGGGGTAATATAGGCGGTGGCCGGTGGGTGCTGGTGGTTGAAGCGCAACAGCAAGACGCCAACACACCACCACAGCAGCGCGCGAGCGAGCTCTCTCGTGGAGTCCAGTCCAGCTCCAGCGGCGTGGCGGTCAGGGTTTTTTACCGACCGGTTGAACCAAACCGCCGGGGTCCGGTTTCGATTTCCGGACCGGTTACCGTAAACCGCGGTTAACGGTCGGTTTGGTTTTGAATTCAAATGAATTCAAATTTTCCAGTTCATCGGTAAAAATCCGGTTTACCCGGCGGTATTTAATTTATACCGCCCGGTTTGAGCTTGGTTTATCGCGGTTTGAGCAGTTTGAACGGTTTTTTCAAAATTCAAAATGTAATTTTTTTATAAAATGCTAAAAAAAATTCCTAAAAATACTTCATGATTTGTAGAATCCAATTATGTCAAAATTACTTAAATTTGAGTGTGTTTAGTATGTTTTTTTCGACCTTCATGATTTAATGGGCCTTAATGGGCGGGGTGTATTTTTCTTTTTCTTTTTTTTTCAAACTTAGATTTGAAATTTTTTTATACCAAACGAACTCAAATTTGAAAAAATGTTGCAATCGTTGGCTTCTATAAATCGCAAAACTATTTTACAGTATTTTTCCACGATTTTTTCAATTTTTAGATTTTGAATTTCAAATCTTTTTTACTACGGCGGTCGGATACGGGCGGGCCGTAAGGCCGATAACCGCGGTTTCCGCGGGAAACCGACCGGTATAAAAACCCTGGCGGTGCTGCACTGGTGTGACGGGTAGGGCCTACGTGGGGTGCACGTACGCTCTGCATGACACGTGGGGCCGCGGTGGAACCGGGCTTGGATGTCAGTGGGACGTGGGTGAGAGGTCGCTCGTAAGGGAGGTGGCGTGATGGTTGGGAGAGTTACGTGTCACCGACTGACCAGTGCGCGGGAACCGCGTCGGTCGAAAGTGGCGGAATGGTCTAGACCTCCTCCGAGGATTCTCTGCGCATCGCGTCGTAGGGCGTCTTTTACAATGCATAAATTTCAATCGTGTCGTGTAGATACTGTATTATTATGTAGAAATCAATTTATTTATAAAAAAAACAGAAAAGAATTTATTTCTAAAGAGCCCTGACCTTTTTTTCTTCGAAAAAGGTTTGGAGTAGTTCTCGTTTTGGGGATCTTTCCTCCGTCTCAAAATAATTCATCATGTTGACTTTTAAGAGGTCATGTTTGACCGCTCGTCTTATTCAAATTTTTTATATAAACATCATCCATTTTGATGTGACTTAGTTTATTATTAGAGATACTTTAATAATAAATTATTTTTTCTAAATTATATAAATAATTTGAATAAAGACGAAGCGGTCAAACATGATGTCTTTAGAGTCAACATACAGTTATTTTGAGACGGAGGAAAGATATATACTGCAAGCCTAATGCGCACGTGTCTTATTTGAAGTTACCTATACATGGACTGCCAAATTCACAAGTGTAGCAAAAGCTCTAGGACATTGGCTAATTAATCAAACAAAGGCTAATTATCAAAAGGGCATTGACTTTTCAATAATATAAATAATCAAACAAAGGCTAATTATACACATTGGCGGCAAATGAAAAATTTGGAAAAATAAGAAGTTGGTGACAAGATTTTTTTGTATAGAAGTTTTTTTTTTGTTACAACCTCGATATGTATATTATTTAAGATAAAACAGCGATAAATAAACACCTTTAGAAAGGTGAATGAAAGATTACTAGTCCTCTAAACTCTCGATGATATAACAACTTCAAGGCTAAGAAAAACCTCGGATGGTGTATCAGGTTGCTCGAAAACTCGCTACTATGAGCTGAGATATTGGTGGACTTCTTTTTCGTAAAAGTTGGTGACAAGACTTACAAGTTACAAGTAGTATACTCACGGACTGTTTTGGTACAGCTCACTGATTTATTTATATGTTTGTTTTTATTGCTAAACAACTATTTTTAAAACAGCTTCAATGTGAAGTTGTTTTTCTTCTCCTCCGACAAGGGGATGAAGTGGAAGAGAGCTGAAAATAGTAGTTTATCCTAGCTTTTTCTTATTTAATTCTCTCATGTATAAAGTTGTTGAGAAGTTATTTTTACCGAATATTTTTTTGAAATAACTCAGCTTCATTTGGAGAGTTACTTATAAAGTTGATTTTTTTAAAAAAATAAATAGTTTCACTACTAAAGTTGAGCTATACCAAACAGGGCCTCCGTATTTGAAAACCAAAAGACCATATAATCGCAGTGGAGAGTGGAGAGGGAGTACTACTAGTAGTACACATCATAATCGCAGTGGATCCCAGGCTGGTGTGGTCGTTCAAATGCAGCCTCAAACATTGATTAGTCTCTGTAGGATGGATAGGCTAGAAATTTAGAAAATGTTACGGTCTCGGGGGTGTGTTTAGATCACCAAAGTTGGTGTAAATTTTGGACCGATGGGATATGTATGTCACATCATACATCTGTGAAGACGCGTTTCGTTTGTTAAGCGTAACTAGGCTCAAAAGAATCTCGTAATGTACATCTAAACTGTGAAATTATTTTAATTTTTTACCTACATTTAGTACCTCGATACATGTGCCGGTATTTTGATGTGATGGGGAATCTTCTTTTTGCATAATGGAATTTGGGGAGGAATTGAGGCTCTAAACACAGCCTCGAGCATAAGAGAAGAGCATATCGCTTGATGCGTGGGCTCCACCGCCCGCACCGGCAGACCAGGCGTGTTCAGTTGGCATGCAAGGTTGGAAAATTTCGCTACGGGTTGGCAAACTTGCATGCCATCTAAACGTACCCCGAAATATTTACTGTTAAGAGCCTGAGGATTTGCGATCACTCCGGCCCAGAAAAATTACCATTTTGCCCTTCACTTGCCAACCCTATCCATCCGATCTGGCGTTCCCCGTCCCTTTCCCATCGGTCGCGCGCCACGCACGTTCTCCCTCACTCGCCGCCGCCTCGGCGCTCCTTCCCGGTCCCGCCGCCACACTCCCACCAGGGGCGCGCGCCGCCACTCCCTCCCATTCCGGATCCACCGCATGGAGGCCTTCAGCGCCGGTTCCACCGGGCGGCGAATGCGCGACGACACCGCCGCGCCGCCGGGGGCGCATCGGCTCGCACGCCAGCGGGGGCATCGCCTCTCGGCGCCTCTCCGGCTTCCCAGCGCCCGGCGTTCACGGCGCCCTCTGGCGGCCTTCGCCGCCCGGCGGTGCTTGGTGCTTTGGTCGGCCGGCGGTCGCGACCTCCCTCGCAAGCACAAGGCGGATCCAAAGCACCAGACCAACCCAATGTACGCCTTCAAGAGCATGGACCTCAACACGGCGCTGCGTGGCGCGCAGTGCCCTCGTTCGGCTCCTACATCACCTTCGGGCAACCGGATGCAAGGCATGCCCCCTCCCCCTTGGATGATGGTTGGGGCATCTTCTTCGACACGACCATGCCGCTACCTCGGTCCCCGGGGCTGGGTTCGTCTTCCTCGACACCAACATTCTCCTTCCTCGGACTGGACTCCTTCAAAGATCCGCCGAGCAACCTCGGCTCGGTCGGGCTGCGCAGTGGTGGCGTTCCGTGGTCAACGGCGCCGTAGTGAGGGACTCCAGGCCTACGATCCGGCTTTGCCGTCGTCGACAACTTCAACATCCACGAGAGCGAACCTTTGGTACAAACCAACCCCTCTCCCCCTAGATATGTGATGCAAAGAAAAGTAGTTTCATGGCAATTTGAAAAACATCGCTGCGTAGGCATTCGAAGTTTGGGCAAAGACCAACAAAAATTGCCGACAAATCCAATATAAGTATCATCCATTCTCACACATAAAGCATGTGATGTGTACCTGGATTTTCTCATTTCTATGTATGGCAATTGCAAAAAAAAAAAAAAAAAAAAAAAAAATGGTTGTTACCAAATGGGCACAACTAAAATGACACATTATAGTTACATACTTCATTTTCCAAATTTCAGTTATTTCAGCATTAAGAAAAGCTGCACCACCACAAGGTATGGAAGAGACCTTCAACTATGCACATTCTTCTCTTAGGAATGTGGTAGAGAGGGCAATTGGTGTGTTGAAAATGAAATGGAGGATGAAACCTGGGTGTGGAGGACTTTTTAAACATGGGATCTGGTGGACTAGGTAGAAGCAGAGCTGGGAACACTTGAGAATATTCTTGCGAAGATGGGGAGAGATTGAGGATTTGTCCTTGCTGATTGCGTACGTAGCTATCATTGGCATCTCAGCCAGGCACCTTTTAACCGAAAAACGAAAAAACCGAAATAACCGGGCCGAACCGAACCGAAATATCGGTTTTTTTTCGGTTTTTCGGTTCGCTTCGATTTCTCGGTTTTAGCAAACTGAACAAGATGGGCTCGGTGTTCGGTTCCTACGCACAACCGAACCGAAAACCGAATACACCGAACATTCTATGTTCAGGTCGGAGATATCCTCTCCCCCGCCCTTCTCCTCTCAAAGAAGTGGCAGCCCAACTTGGCCCAATTAACAGCCCACTACCTCCACCGGACCTCCACCGATCCACTCCAAGTCTCCGACACCGTCTCCCACGCGACCGAGAAAGAGCGGCAAATACCACGAGAAGAAGAGCCACCGAAACCCTAACCCTACAGGCGGAGAGCGCGGCGGCGGGGGTCGTGCCACGCGAGAGGGGAGCGAAGCTAGATGGGTGGTTGGGCGGGCGCCGCGCCACACGCCGGCGAGCAACGCGCAACGACGAGGGCGTGGCGTAGTGCGGCGGCGGGCGGCTGGGGACAGCGACGGCGGCTTTCGGGCGGCGGCCGGTGGAGCATCCTCACGCCAAGCGAGGACACGGTCGCGTCGGGCTACATGCGGGCCGGCGGGGCGACCCCGCGTGGTGGTGGCGTGCGGTAGCGGCTAATCCGACTTCGGCCCAGACACGGAGGCCGGGGGTAGGCGAGGACGGGCCGGCGTAGTGAGTTTTTCTCTCCTTTTCTTCCAAACCCGGTCGGTTCGGTTTAAACCGAAAACCGACGAAAAAAAACCGAACCGAATTTGTCGGTTTTGCATTTTTGACAAACCGATCGGGGCTCTAGTAACTGAAACGAAGTTTCTAAACCGAACCGAACCGACATTTCGGTTCGGTTTAAACCGAACGCCCAGTGTGATGGCATCGATCATCAAGCCGCGAGATTGGAGCTCGAATCTCCATTAGTTTGCAACCGAGAAGGCAAAGCCCCGGTGCATCTATCTCGCTCCAAGATACTAGTGGAAGATGTGTAGTACGGATCATAGGAAATCCTGTCAGAAGTTGCCTGGTAAAATAACCTCCATTTCAGAAAGGCCCAATTTGAGCGGTTAATAGTTAGCTAAGCTCACGGTTGTATATTAGCCACGATGATCCGGTTGAGGTCAGCTTGTGAGGTAGGTATTAGTTGAGTACTAGCCGACAGCTTGTTTCGATCATGTGCAGACTGAGTCCCAACCCTAGAGCCGCCGGCCCTGTGCCCTCCCCCCATTCTCCACCTCGCCGCCGTCGCAGGAAGGCCAAGGGAACCGGCGCGCTCCCAATGAGGGCGGCGGCGAGGCCTCTCACCGTGAGGGTCGCGAGGTCACGCGGCTGGGTGGATCCCGGCGGCTATGGCGGGCGGCGCGGCGGGACGCGCCGAGGCTGTGGGCGAGGTGCCGCGATGGTGGAGGAGGCCGCGGCGACGGGAGTCTCGACGGTGCGGCGGTCTTGGGAGGGTTCCGATGGTGGCGGCCGGGCGCCGGACCGCCGCCATGGGGGCCGATCACGGTGCTCCCACGCCCGGTTGTGCGGGCGGGCGGTCGGGCTGCGCGCGCGGCGGTGGCATCCGACGGCGGTGATCTGCAGGGGTCGCGGAGGGAGGCGTCGCGGACGGCGTGGCGGTGGCCGCAGGGAGCGCAGGGGCTTCGGGCGGAGCGGCGAAGAGTGGTTCGGCGGTGTGGCCTCCGAGGCTCCACCGGCCGGGCATTCCTCTTCCCATGGCGCAGCCGGCCGCCACATCGGTATTTGGAGAACCCGAAGGCGGGGCGATCCGGCGTCCCTAGAAGATGGGCGTCGCAAGACGTTGACCATGGTGGCGGTGTTTTCTGACCCGGCGGCGGCGATGAAGCAAGTGGGTTGGCCGTATCGGGATGAACCCGTTGGCGGCCATGGTGGCTTCCGCGTTCGTCAAGGTGGAGGATTCGTGGAAAGGGACGGCGAGGATGGCGTGATCGTCGGCATTTGTTTTCCGGATACAGATTTCGGACGATGGTGCACGCCGCGGCGGTTGGCGAACGGCATGGACCCAAGGGACATGGCATTGGCCGCTCACTATCTATGACGACGGTGACGCCGAGGGCGCCACTTTCCTCCGCCGGAGGCGCCGATCTTTTTCAAGTGGATCTCTACGGTGAAAACCAAAGACCAGTTGGGTGGGCGGCGATGACGTCTTTGGATGTCATTTTCTCGTTGGAGACGCCGGTGGAAGATCCCTGGATGTCGGCCGGGCGCGGCACCAAGGTGGCGACTCATCGCACACACTTATGTGGCCTTATCTTTGTTGCCGTGTCACGGGATCCTGAGTCTCCAATGGTGGATGAGTTTTGTTTGTTTTATTTTCGAGTGCACCAAAGTGTATTCGGGCGACCTTAGTCTTACTCGTAACACCTTCTCGTTCAGTTATAATTGTGTTGGTCTGATGCATCCTCGGATGACTGTAGCCCTTTATCTAAAAAAAGTTGAGTACTAGCTAACAATTAGCTGGATCTATTTCGATCTAAATGGGCTAATTATTATTACTGTATTAGCTAACTTTTAGCTCTCTCCAAACATGACAAAAGACAGTTATGTGTTTTGTCAAGGTTTAATTTAAATTAATTTAAGTTTAACCGAGCGAGTCCACACAACCAACATTTACAACTCTAACAGTTAATATATTACCATGATAAATTTAATAATATTTATGTAGCATGTAGTCAGAGTCATTGATGTCCCTTTTTAAATAACTTTAGCTGAATTTAAGATAATTTGACTAATAAGCAGTATTCTCGAATCGAATATGTTCTGAGACGACGGACAAATGACTCTCCATGGAAGAAAAGCCGATCGATTCTCGTCCGCGTCCGCCAGTCACATGCGTGCTCGTGTGGTGAAGGTTACGGGATTTTTTTTTGTCAAATTTGACCATTTTTAAACAAATTTTCAAATATATCCATGTTTTGAAATTAATTGCATCATGTATCCCTTTTGGTCGTGTTTGGAGGAATGGCGCGATTTTTCTACCCCTGTCGGCGCCACATGCAATGGCGTGACGGGGTCCTCCACGCCGGCACCAAATCTTGGCCGGTCTTTGGCGTAGACACGCGGGGCCCAAAGACGCCGCGCCAACAAGCAATGGACGGGGTCCTCCACGCCGGCACCAAATGCCGACCGGTCTTTGGCGTGAGGCACGTGGGGCCCAAAGACGTCGCGCCTACATTGTTGGCGCGACGTCGGGGCGTTGGTGCGACGTCGTTGTCCGTGATCGGCCCACAACCGCCGCCGCCGCCTTGTGTGAATTCGCCGCCGCCGCGACAAACCCTAGACTTGCCCTCGCTAGCCGCCTTTGTGTGAACTCGACTTGCGCGCAAATCCTAGATAGGGACGCCGCGCGCAGCGTTGTGCCTTAAAAAATATAACTTGACATACCCGGTAAAGCAGGGTGCAACTTTACGCTCGTTTGTTAGAAAAATCCGAAATTTTTACTGGAGCTTCTTAACTCTATTTGGAGCTAACCCAAACTCGCCTACGTTCTGTTTGGTCGCATCAAAATTGCGAAAAAAAATTCAAGAAAATAAAGAAAAAAAAAATTGTCAAAGTTTTTGCACGCTTTTCAGAGACCATATTGAATTTCTGTAGGTCATATACCACCTCTGTTTCAGGTGAAAGTTATGGTGGTTCCTTCTTTTGTGTTCCTTGTCCTTAAAAAATATCAAAAAAAATAATAGAAAAATAAAAATTTTGTGATAACTAGAGACGCCCAAAAAGTCCGAGTAAAAAGCCTAAAACGGTGTGTGCTTGTTGGATTTTGTTGTTATCCATCGACTTGGTGTTTCATCTTGCTGTTATGCATCGCCTCAGCCTCCCACAAATCGACCCTTCTTGGACATTTTAATCTCATGGCGCGACGGTCGCGCCATATTAGGCGCTGACGTAGTAGGGCTCGCAATGGGCGCCACAGTTTGGGCCCCACGTGCCTCCACACCAGCACCGGTCAACCGTTCGAGCCAGCGTGGAGGGACCCGTCGTGGTGCCACCGCATATGGCGCGACAGAGTGAAAACGTCACGCCATCCCCTAGCGCAACCAAAAGGAATACCTGATGCAATTAATTTCAAAACGTGGATATATTTGAAGTTTTGTTTGAAAAGGGTTAAACTTTTTTTAAAAAAAATCCAGATTACTGGACCTACGAATAGGAATATTATATCGGACACCCTGTGCAGTGCAGACGAGACGAGATGACCCAGCAGCCACCCACACTGCAAAAGCGGATAAGTTTTGTTTCCCATTCTATAATTAATGGCCGGCCCTAAACACCCATCAAGGGGCCATGTTACTTGCCGGTTGTCAGCTGTTAGCCTGCTAAAATAACCTCCATCTCAGAAAGGTCGATGATGTCAGCTCGTACTGACAATTAGCTGGATCTATTTTGATCTAAATAGGCTCTATGAATCCAAACATGACCAAAGACATACAAGTTGTATGTTTTGTCAAAGTAAAATATAATACATTCAGCTAGTTGGGTTACTAGTTGTATGTTTTGGGATGACTAGTGAGCTGCTCCGTGGAATGGAAGAAGAAGCCCCGGGGGCCTCTCGACTCTCGTCCGCGTCCGTCAGTCACATGCGTGCGCGTGGGCGTGGTGAAGATTACTTGCGATGTGTTTACTTTACTCTGAAAATTGCACGGTAACGAACTCCGTAGCATCGCGTATAGCGCTTACATTTGCTGCACCTGCCATTGACACCACTTCTGTTTCGGATAACGAAACCACAAGACGTTTCCTTTCTGAAAGCACCATCGCACCGTCCCCATCCTCACGCGGGATCCCTCCCGTGAACGCACTCCCCAACCCGCGCGTGCGCGCGGCGCAGGCGGCGACGCCCGGAGCTTGCGCCCGCCACCTCCCCGGACGACCTCGAGGAGTACGACCTCTCTCATCCCGGTGCCCGTTCACCTCTCTCATCCCTATCGACCTCTCCCCTGTACGACCTCCGAATCTCCGACCACAAGGTGCGCTGCTCACAACCCTACCACGCTGCCTCTCCATGCCGTGGATCCATGTCTCCGCTCACACCCATCCCAGTTAGACCGGTTCAGTCGCGATTAGAGAGTTCCTGTGTGTGACAGTCGAGATTTTGGCATCTAGATTGTTTTGCGGATAAGCTTCCCCCATAGGAATCCTCGTTAGCGTTACACAGTCACATGGTTGCAGTTCTAGAGTTTTTATGGGAATGAAGAATTGCTAACTGCAGGGGCATTCAGTAAGCATGCATGTGAGGTTTTTTTGTTGAAATATCCAGATAAATGTGCTTGCAGCTTTTACCATTTGTTCTGATCCATTTACTTGAATGGAGTCCTTGGTTATTTGCCATTTGGTTACAACTGACATGATTGTCAGTAGTTTACTAAACTGAGAATCCAATCTAACTTATGCTAATTGGTTATTTGTATTCAGATCTGATCTAATTACATTTGTGTACATGTATTGTGCCTACTAAATTCGACATTGGAACACTTTTTAGAGATCAATTTTTGATTGATACCAGGTGATAAATTTTGTGTTTAGTTTCAACATAATGGAACCTATGCAAAATAATGAAGGTCGTACACCATTTGTAGACTTGACAAACACCATCAACTTTTAAAATTATCTCTTGTTGTGGGTGTGTTATATGTTGGCGACCCCATCATTATCTGGTTTAATTGTACAACTTAGGAGTTTGCTATATATGTTTAAAAGTTATTTGTACCACTTGGTGGCATTCTTGTAAATACAAGCTCTATTAGGCCCATTTGTAAGTTATAGGGGCATTTTTGTAAATACCAACACCACCAAGGATAATAAAGAGAACAAACCCCTCTCACCTTTCCTATAAAAGGGGACGGGGGAGGGAGAGAGGGGTTGGTGCGTTCCTTCTATCTCTGCTCTTTGCTCTTGGTGTCAACTATCTCTCCTCTTTGCACTTGGTGTCAACTACTGCCCTCCTCTTGGCGTCAAGTATCGACACGTTGATATGCATTATCAATATCTTTTAAGTCAAATTTAAGTTTTGACTATATTTGTAGAAAAAAAATATATTACGATATCAAATTAACATTATTATATCTCATAGTTGTAAAAGGGAAAGAGACAAATACTCTATATTAACCTCGATTTGAACCGTAATTAACAATTTAACATTAGATAAAAATAAATCAATTATTTATAATCAACGATTTAACATTAGGTGAAAGTAAAAAATCAATTATGTAAAATTAGAGAAAAATAAATTAGGGGTGTGAAGCTTGTGTACGTGTATGTGTGGCTTTTGGGTGCAAATAGAAAGGTCCTCGTGTACGTGCGGCTTTTTCCCAGTGTGTCGTTCTCGCGTTACCATCCGAGCTTCATCCCTTACTCTCACCGCTGCGGAGTTCTCTTTACCGCTAGGAACTCGGAAATGGGCGGCGGGGCGCGGCCTGGCGGCCGGCTTCGTACCAAAGTTCATCTACTTCGCTACTGAGCAGACCGCCTCCGTTCCCTCTCGTCTCCCACCCGCCCCTGGGTTCTTCCCCTACTCACTCTCAAATACGTTCTTCACCGCTTAATCTAGTTATTTGCTTCCATTGAAGAGGAGCTCTAGCTCGGGTTCATGGAGGCTTGCATCTTGTTACTATTCGAGCTTGCAACCCCTTATAGGAATAATGAGAAAAGCCTTATTGTTTGTTTGTGGGTGTGTATCCGTAATAAGGATTGCTTAAACAGAGCTAGATGCTCCTAATAGCTGCTTTGACAAAATTAAATCAATATGAAATTGGGGATGATACTAAGTTGTTGTAACATATTGCCATGCTACCACTTGAACCTTTTGTGCTTCATCTCAGTCTGACAGTGCAGGCTAATACCATCATCAAATCTGTTGTCCTCGAATCTGAAAAACAAACTTTAGAGTGTGCTTGTTAATCTGTAGGTTGTTAATCAAGAGGTTTGATTTGTGATCATTTTTACATGCCAACATAGTATTGAACTGGACCGGCAAATTTCATTTTGCACTTATTTTTTGAATAATAATGCAAGTTTTACTAAAATTCAAGACAACTACATTTTTTTAGAAAAGAAGTTTCCCCTACTTTATTATAAAGTACAACGGTTCACAGCACGCATGGCGTTCAGCCAAACAAAAATCGGGCCTTATGGCCATTCTGACTGAGAAAGGTTCAAAGCACACAAACCAAAAAGACCCTATAGCCTCATCTTTGAACTATAGGGGCATTTGGAACCAATGGCATAGCGACCAATGGTACCCACGCTGAATACAAATCCATCATCTCTAGACTCTCACAGGGCTCGAGGCGGTGATCTTGCTTGAATCTCCGGGCGGTTTGCCAACTCCTCCCCTTGAGACCCCAGCTCCTGCTTGAACAAAGGGCTCCACCGCTGTAACAACTTGGCAATCTTCATCATCACCACATTCATCCTGCCCATCTTAATCCCCGAAAGAAAATTTCATTTCGTAATTTCCACAAAGACCACATAACTGCTGCGTAAAACCACATTAGTTAGGCCATGCTTTTGGTCAGCAACCCAAAATCTAGCTACAGATTTGAAGTTATCTCCTAGACTGAAACCCAGCAGATTAGAGACCGTTGACCAAACATTTTTAGATTTAAAAAACAGATGAAGAGAACTACGTTTAGAAGAAGAAAACACGATCATCTTGAACACATTACGATCTCTGTAACAGGATGCACACAACCCATAGAAAACTTTCAAAGAGCTATATTGCTAGTTTTATTCTGCACTTGTCAGTCATGTTTGTCATTCTCAATTTCTCATGTTAATTGCCGTATACATATGTTCTTTGCAACAGAGTTGACCTTTATTTCATTTCTCTTCCAGGAAAAGTTCAAGTTCATAAAACCAAATGAGGATAACACTGTTCTCAATGCTTTGTCCTTCAGCGCTTCCAAAATTAGACTCCTTGAAGCTTGACAATTGAGCAGTAAAAACTTAGTTCAGGTATTTGGTCCGGGCTTTGTTGCTCCCCTGATTCTTCTTCTTTTTTTTGGTTGCTACTCTACATAAACCATCCTAAAAAGAATTATGAACTGGCAGGTTGAGTAACATATTAGAAACCGACCTGAATCACGACAAGTTGGCATATGACTTTAACGGGGAAATCATGCTTTCTTGGTTCTTCTAACGTATTGTGTTAAATTCTCTACTGAGCATCCGATTACGTATTGTGTTAATTGGCTGTATTGTGTTAAATTCTATACTGAAAAAAAAAAAAAAAAAAAAAACTCTATAGAGCATCTGATTGTCTTACTGTGTAAGTGATGCTACTTCCCCTGAAACCTTTTCACCTTAGGCGGTGGTGTCTCAGTGTTTTTCTTGAATTTTGTTCTATGTAATTTGGAACATTTGTTTCACTCATATCGTTACAGGTTTAGCTACAATACAATTGAAACATAGCTTTTGTTTGGTCTCTGACATTATTACTCCGAGCCCTATGACTGCAGTTATAACAGCCCACCCTGTTTGGCTTGTTGGGTTCTCGTTTTAGCATATAGATAGATAGATAAAATTCTACTGCATATTCGCTTACGTTTGTTGGCTCAATCTGTGGTGGCATATGTTCTAGTACTTATAATGCATGTGCTAATGCAGGTTCTTGATGTTGCTGCCTTCTCGGAACCTGAATATGACCTTCCTATATTTTGTGCCAATGCCTTTTCATCCCCTGCACGTAGTATTGTTGTCTTGTAAGTGTCAGAAAATGGTTTTGCTGCAAACAAAATTGTCAGTTAACATAGGACCTGAATGAATAGATTGTACTTTCAGGGACCTCAATCCATTGTATGATACAACTGAACACAAGGATTACAGAGAAAAATATTACAGGAATTTGATGCCTCTTGTAGACAAGTATAGTGAGGTATTCTGATCTGGCCTTTCCCCAAAACATAACACTTTCAGAAATCTCAAGCCTTCCTGTATTTACTTTATGTGTAGCTCCATGTCTTTAATAGATGAAATGCAGCTTCTGCCCTGGGGTGGCAAAATTACAAGCGAGTCTCTGAGATTCTTCTCTCCCATTGTTATCTGGACGATATTCGAGCCAACTGAAGCCAACCACCAAGCTCTATACTCTGCCTTCATGGATTACTATAAGGTGCGCACCATTTTTCCCATTGTCTTTAAATTCTATCTGTGGTGGTACTAATTCTTGTTATTCTCGGCTTGCAGGGCTGGCTTGAGTTAATGGATGGAGCAGTTCGAGAAACTAGCGAAGAAAAAATCAACCGTAATAGAGAAGCGCAACATAAGTATCTTACGTGGCGAGCAGAGAAGGTTTGGTGATTGTATCGATTGGATTTATATAAAGTATACATCACTTGTATTGAATTCTGTTGTTTTCTAGTTCATTACCAAATAAAAAAGAAGGCTGTTGCTTAACTGGTGTCTGTAGCTAGTTTCTTGTGTACATAATATCAAATAAAACCTGTACAGAGGATCAGTCATCACCTTGCTGTCTTGTTCATTTTTCAGGATCCTGGTTATCCACTGCTAAAGAAGTTGATTGGTGAGAGCGGTGCCAAGGTTTGCTTCTTTCCTTGTAACCACTGAAACAGATTAGTAGCGGCATTATTGACTTTTGGGCCATTTCTGTGGTGTTTCTTTCTGAGTTATAATATAATCCATCCATATTTACATATACAGGATCTGGTGAGGGAGTTTCTCTTCGAAGGAGTCGGCTCACTCGGAACCAAGTCGTTTCTGGAGTATTTCCCCGAGTACGCGCAAGACGATGGGACGGTGAACAGGAAGCGGAGCATGGCCGGCAAGTCGTTTGGAACCCGGCCCTGGGACGCTCACGGACGGTTCGTCAGCGACGCTAGCTAGCTGTTGATGGGCGGGTTCGCGGTTTTTCTACTTGTGCAGTTTATTCTGGGAAGTCTTGCGGGTTGTGGTTTTGCTTCAGCAAATACTGGACTGCACTTTTGTGCTGGCTCTGGTTTCAGATCATCCCCAAGCTTTAATTTCCCGCTGTATTGCAACGCATGCCAGGCCGGCTGCAACTTGTGTTTGTGTATTCTGTAGCCTGTACTGGTCGTAGTTGGTTGCACCAGCGCCACCTGGTACTCGGTTGCTTGGACACACTGTACTTCCATTCCGTGGCATGCAAGGCGCCCATGACACTGCACTTGTGATGAGTGCTGACTGCTTGCTAGTATGCCTGAACCTGAAGCAGCAAGCTCAGGGACAAGGAAAGGAAGGAACCGGGAAATAGCATTGCCATGGGAAGGAAGAAGCTCGCTCCTGGCTGACTGAAAGCGAGGTCGATGCAAATGGATGGACAACTCTGGGATCCTCTTCTTTTCCCAGCTCGGCCACAGCCGCGGTCAGCTAGCACAGCAACGGCCGACGGCTGACGGAGACAGAGAAGGGGGATTCCTTGAGCAAACGACAACTCGTAGTACTCCCCGGGGCGGGGCCTGCAACTGCAAAAGTGAAGCACAATTCAGAAAAGAAAAAGGTCTAGGTGTGTGAAAGCTGCGCCTAACCAGCAGCCATACTCGCTCGTTTTCCTTGAGATTTGGAGGAAAGCCTTTTCCTAAACCCACTTTTAATAGTACGTACTACGTAGTAGGTTTACCCACTTGTGTCATCGTGTGTAAGTTTACTTGTAGTACTAGTTGTCGACCAATCCAAGTATCCATGGGAACATATCAGGTGTATAACGTCAAGAGTGTACAGCGGCTTACGGGGTGCCTTGCCGCATTAAGTAGATTCATAGCGCGAGGAAGAAGGACACGCACTCCGCGTGCATCGTCCAGTTTACTTTGTCAGTGAAGTTCTCTCCGACGTCAAGACCCGGTATCTGCAGCTCCAGAAGCTCGCGTATGCCTTGCTGATCACGCGATGCAACTCTGCCACTACTTCGACGCGCATCCCATCACCGTTGTCTCCAAGTATCTGCTCGGTGAGGTCATCCGTAGCCCCGAGTCCACAGGACGCATCGCCAAGTGGGGGCATCGAGCTCATGGGGTCCGACATCACATACGCCCCAAGAGATGCTATCAAGTCCCAAGTACTCCCCGACTTCGTGGCTGAATGGACTGAGACACAGCTCCGCCCAAGCTCGACAACAGCGAGTATTGGATCCTCTACCGACGGCTCAGTGAAGAAATATGGTGCAGGGGTTGGGCAAGTATTTGTCTCGCCGCGTAACGTGCGCATGAGATACTCGATCCGCCTCCACTTCACCGCGTTGAACAACGTCGCCGAATACGAGGCCTTGGTGAACGGGCTCCGCATCGCCACCGAGCTCGGAATCAAGCGGCTTGAGGTCCATGGGGACTCCGAGCTCGTCGCCAACCAGGTCATGAAGGAAGCCGACCGCGTCAACCCTAGGATGGTCGCATACTATCGCAAGGTGCGCGAGCTCGAGGAACACTTCAACGACCTCGAGCTCAAGCACGTCCACCGCCCGATAACAGCGGCGGCGACGCGGCGTCCTCACCAAACACGTGTCAAATCGAAAGCGGGTCCCACCCGGTGTGTTTGCCCATGACCAGTACATCCCCTCGATTCGACTCGAGGGAGAGAGCCCGAACTTCGCACATCGACCCGCGGGACACCCTTCGTGCCATTCCTCGACAAAATCGAGCCTTCATCGAGGCTCGAGCTCCCCGATGGAGGTCGACCTCGTCGGCGCCGAGGTCCTTGCCATCCCGGAACACGAAGCCTCCAAACCCGACTAGCGGGCCCCTATCTGGGTGGCTCGGGGAATGGCGACTGCCCAGAAAGGAGGAAGCTAGACGCCTCGCCACCGCGCTAAATCCTACGTTATCGTCAAGCACGAGCTCTGAGGGCGTAGCGCGTCGGGAATCCTCCAGCCGCTGCGTCACCTTCAAGGAAGGATGGGAGCTCGTGAAGGAAATCCACGCCGGAGAGTGCGGGCACCACGCTGCCCCGCAAGCTCGGTGGACAAAGCCTTCCGGCGGGGTTCTGCGGCCGACGGCCGCCGCCGACGCCAACCAGATTGTCCGTCGTTGTGAGGGGTGCGATTTTTTCGCCAGCGAGGCACACCTTAGGCAGGCGCTCAGGCGATCCCCCGTCTCCGGCCCTTCGCGGTGTGGGGGCTCGACATGGTGGGACCGTTCACGAGGTCGCCCGGGGGCTACACACACCTTCTCGTCGCCATCGACAAGTTCAGCAAGTGGATCGAGGTCATGCCCATCTCGCACACAAGGTCGCAGGAGACTGTCAAGTTCTTCACCGGCATCGTCCACCGCTTCGGCGTCCCGAACTCGATCATCACCGACAACGGGACCAACTTCACCGGGCAAATCTTCCCTCGACTTCTGCGACGACTACAACATCCGCGTCAACTGGGCAGCAATCGACCACCCCAGGACCAACGGGCAAGTCGAACGGGCCAACGCTATGATCTTGCAGGCCTGAAGCCGCGCATCTTCAGGCGGCTCGAAAAATTCGGCGGACGGTGGCTGGCCGAGCTCCCCGCCGTCATATAGAGCCTCAGGACTACACCAAGCAGGGCCACAGGGTGCACGCCGTTCTTTCTCGTCTTCGGTGCGTGGGTTCCACCGCCCGCACTGGCAGACCAGGTTGTGGTTGGGGGCGCGACACGTGGAGCCAGCAGGTTGCTTGCCTGCCAAAGTTTCGCGCCAGCGTGGCACTGGCACTGTCCGTGTCTGTTCTCGGCTTCTCGCAGGTCCTCTGCACGTCAGAAATTTTCGGCGCGCATCGGCACCGGTCGGTCCACCACCGCGCATAGCGAGTCATCGCAAGCCACAAGTGGGTCTGGCCCAGCAGGTCCATGGCCTGCAAACGTTCTCGTTTTTCTCGGGTCACAACCTGAGTCGGCCTGGGACCGGAGGAATGGAAATTTACAACACCCAAAGCAAAGCAAAGATTTCGGGCTCACAGAAAGGTTTTGAACTCAATACTTTTATCCTAGATGAACTACTAGCATTGTTCAATAAAATTTATCACACAGCCACACAGGCAACACCAAGGTTTTGCTGTATCTTGCCCTCGAAGGATCAAAACACAGTTGTGTCAAATTGCCAGTTAGCCAGCAGCTACAACAGTTGCCTCCAGTTCAGGGCAACTGAAATGACCTAGCATCGTGGTCGTGGGGTCTCCGCTTGCCGCCTTCTGAAGAGCCCTCCTTTCTACCGCAAACCTTCGCAGATCATGTAGATCTCCCTCGAGCTAGGCCGAGTCGCCTTGGGTCTCAACAAGGATACCTTCTTGAACTTCACCTTGCAGAATTTGCCAAACCCTGCGCCATGCAATAGTAAACAACCGGGGTCAGTTTTAACTGGAACAAATTACCACTATGTCAGATGAAACAGTTCAATTAATTTAAGCTTTAGCGGAAGAGCACAAGGGCACTTCACAGATCAGATAACGGACAGAACTTATAATGACCTGATATGTCCTCATTCTCAAGAAACTTCATTACTAGGTTGCCTCCACGACGAAGAACGCCGTCATCGTCAGGATTGGGCTCGGTGGAGCTCAGATACTTCTCTAGGGTCTCACTGTAATCAGACTGTTTCAACTTTATCTTCCCTATTGCCAACGAGAGAGCACACATGCCCAACTCACAAGATATAGCACCATCTGTGGTTGTGATCCCTGAAATTGGTGGGCACATGTCTGACAGTATCACAGAGAATCCACGCTCCTGTAAACCGATTAAAATCCATTAATCAAACTACAGCTAGCAGAGATTACAAGATCACAGGACACAGATACTATAACTGAAACCCTTGCTTTGGTCTTTCTAACCATATTTAACAAGCTAGAAACGGTGTTTCAATCAATGAATCCTCCTATAATTAGTATTTGAGGGAAGGAAGAACAGAGGGATGGCTTAACTCACAGAGGGCAGAGTGCTGACCAAAATAAGTGGGCTCAGCTTCTGATGAGTGATAATGCTCTCAAATTAATAACTGACAGTTGTGGTTTCCATTTCACCACTAAAGGCTGAATAGATGCATGGTTTCATACAGAATCACATTTAGCTCTATGTAATAGTCAGTTATTTAGTATTCATTCACACTATCAATTATTGCATCTCTAGTTCCTACTCGCTATAATTAATTGCCTGAGTCCTTGAAAATTGAGGGTGTGCTTAGATTCTTTGCCGAGAGCTATGTTGCCTTGCCGAGCTAGGGACCAGAGTGAACAAGCCGTTTGGATATACAGCTAGAGCTAGCTTATCTCAACTTTTGTGCTGGCTACTTTATCTCTTCCTGGCTCCGCTCGAGCGAGCGTCTCGTTGTTCAAGCCAGAGAGCCGAGGCGAGGCCAGAGTAGTCTTTCCCAAAACCAAGCAAGCCTTGAAAATATAGGAATTCTTACTTTCCATCTATCTATCTAATCTAAGAACTAGCTTCCCAAGTTAAACAAAACAAGTAGTTAGGCCAAATATGAGATTCAGTAAAATCCAAAGTCCAAAACTAACTGAGCAATATGCCACACTATTCGTTGTTGTCGCAATCATCACATCCAAGCATAAGTATTCAATCACGCCACAAGCAATCAAGGATTCGAACCTGTGGCGACATCGCCCGAGCCTGCTGCTTCATCATTGTCATGACATCTGCACAAACTGTCCTGACCCGTGAGTCACAGTGCGCAGAGGGGACCTTCACCTTCTGCTCTGCAACAACCGAGTTTACTGAATCAGACAAACCACCAATTCATTCAGCAACAATCATCGCACCGACCAACGACAATTCGACTGCCAAGTGCCAACTGACCTTAACATCGATGCCTACAACAACGCCACCCTTCTCGAGGGGGCCCAGGTTCTGACAGGCCACCTGCAATCAGCAGCAGTCCCACCGAGCAAGTTAATCACAGACATGTGGAAATGAGGACTAGTTGCGTACTCAGGAGCTCGAGGAGACGAGGAAGAGTAATGGACGCTCACCTGGAGCCACGCTCCTGGGGCGCAGCCGAGGTCGAGCACCGCGGCGCCCGGGCCGATGAGCTTGTGCTGCTTCTGCATCTGGATCAGCTGCAGCGGCGAAACAACCGCTCAACATCATGAAAGGGGAACGGATAGCAACGGGGGCTCAGGGAGGACGCGGGAGCTGACCTTAAACGCCGAACGGGCGACATAGCCCAGCCGTTGTGACTCGCGGTAGAAGAAGTCGGCGGTGCCCCCCGCGGCCATGGCTGTCTCGTCCGACGGCGACGGCGACGGCGAGGTGGGTTTTGCTAGGGTTTTAGCCCTTTTCCTTGCTTCTCTGATCTGAGATGAGTCGGTGATGTTGGGCAGTCAGCCCGTTCTTTCGAGAGCGCGGGCCTTACATGGGCTGGGCTGGGCTGGGCTGCTTCGGGTGGGCCTACTGCGCCGCGCCGCGCGCGCTTTGGGTCGCGTCGGATCGGCACGACCTTCTAGACGGTTCTCAAACCCACCTCGGGGCTGCCGCCGAGGCTATCTACAGCACTGACCGAGACGGGGTGGGTGTCCAGCACGAATCGAGTCGTCGCGAGAAGAAGTCATGGCGGATTCGGCAGCTTCCCGTCCAAGCGTCCTCGTCACCGGCGCCGGCGGCCGCACAGGTAGCTCTGCTTTCCCACAGTGGTTAAGGAATTGTGATCCACGACCTTGGATTTTGGTTTTTTGCTCAATTTGGCTGCCGTTTGGTACAGTTTAGTGCTGAATTGTAAAGCTTGTGAGGTTGCTGAGGGTCTGCAGCAATCTCTGCAACTCTTTGTACTCGGTACTCACGCGGGAGTTAACTTTATGTTAGGCCAAATCGTGTACAAGAAACTGAAAGAGAGGCCCGAGCAGTTCGTGGCAAGAGGGCTAGTCAGGTCAGAGGAGAGCAAGCAGAAGATTGGGGGAGCCGATGATGTTTACATCGCGGACATACGAGACGCAGATCGTCTAGCACCAGCTGTACAAGGGGTTGATGCGCTCATAATCCTCACCAGTGCTGTCCCAAAAAATGAAACCGGGTTTCGACCCGAGCAAAGGTGGGCGGCCTGAGTTCTACTTTGAAGATGGAATGTACCCTGAGCAGGTTGGTTCACGAACCTTGTCCAAGATTGTATGTGCATTAGTAGAATTCGGTATTGAACAGTTTGATTGAGATAACATTGGTTATGGTTGTTTTAGGTGGATTGGGTTGGCCAAAAGAATCAGATTGATGCTGGTATGTGTTTATTCTGCTCAGTGCTTCACTTTCAGAAATTTTGTTAAATCATACTACTTCACAGCATAAATGTTGGTGGGACATCTATATTGACAGCTAAAGCTGCTGGAGTGAAGCATATTGTGTTGGTGGGATCTATGGGAGGAACAAATCCTAACCACCCGCTGAACAGCCTGGGTAATGGCAATATACTGGTAAGCTAAAATTTGACTGTTCCATTTGGCAACTACTATTCACAAATTGTAAAAGTGGGATCTTGATTGTTGCATATGTTTGCTGTAGGTATGGAAGCGCAAGGCAGAACAGTATTTGGCAGACAGTGGAGTCCCTTATACAATCATAAGGTATATAGTAGTATAGAACAGATAAAATTATATTGCTTAGTATAGAACAGATAAAATTCTACTGCTACTTCCAGTTATGGTAGTCTCGATTCAGTAGATAATTACTCTCTTTGTTTTGTGCATATAAAGAAGTGAAGAGGTATTAACCTGGACTCTTAGGGACAATGTGCTGATCCTTGTTTTTGGACCACGAAAAGAGAAACTTTGTGTACATTAATCTAGTACATTTCTAGTGTAAAGCCTGGAAATGGCATGAGGCTAATACAAAAGAAAATATTCAATCTGATTTCCTTCTCTGTTACATAATCTGATGCTGTTTTGTTCTGTGCCTTAAATTTTAGGCCAGGAGGTCTACAAGACAAGGATGGAGGAGCGAGAGAGTTAATTGTGGGGAAAGACGATGAACTTCTCCAGACTGACACAAAATCAATTCCTAGAGCCGATGTGGCTGAGGTTTGTGTCCAGGTATATATGCTCTAAATCGCCATCTATACAGATCTGTCTGAAAGAACCTGGTTAAAATTGTGTGTAGTAATGTCCATTGGACAGCATGGTGACACAGACATTCTGAGTTTAATCATTCTTTTTTTTCTCTGATAATAGGCTCTGCAGTATGAAGAGGCCAAGTTCAAGGCTTTTGATTTGGCCTCGAAGCCTGAAGGTGTGGGCACGCCAACAAAGGACTTTCGGGCATTGTTCTCCCAGATTACTGCTCGGTTTTGAGTGAGCTGCTGAGAAGCCTACTGCAAGTTCTAGTTTTCCTGGTGTCTGGAGATATAACCAGGTAGCTTGAGCATGGACAGTTTGGTGCAATTGCAAGGCTGTATTAAAACTGAAGAAAGAAATCGGTGAATTGTTTGCAGTACACTGCTGAATGTCTAGTTGCCATTGTGTTAACTGTTAAGAGCCAATATGACAAGTAATTACCCCTGTTTGCATAAATTGTTGGGCACAGTTTATCTAGGCACAGTTAGTCACCTGCTTGGATTTTACAGCCGCAACTTCCCTCTTCGTTCCATGACATATCCTAGTAGTTCCTATGCAAATCAGCGGTGAAAGCTGCAGCCATCCTGAGCTTCATCAGGCCCCCAAGGCCATGTGATGTGAGTGCTGCTACTGACGACTATCACCTCAGTGATGATTCTTAACTCACTGAAGCGATGATTTCAAACATTGAAACCATGAAGTGAAACTTTGTGGTGCTACTGCCTACCGGTTCAACAATACAAATCAGCATACTGTTACAATATTACACAAATATGTCAGGCATGTCAGGCATATACCTAGAAATTATATATATATAATACATTAAATTAAAGTTAAATCGAACTTTAACATCTTCACTCCAGGAAAAGGGTCAAAATTCATCAACATGCCATCACAGAAGATTAATTGGCAAAACAATTTACAGATTTATATTATATGAAAGGTATCAGCTGAGCCTCAACATCTTTACTCAAGGGATGGTGGCGCAGACACAGACAAAAAACTTTTATTGCAGTCAATTCAAACTTACAAAAGTTTGGTTTCTAGACGAGGTACAGATCCATAAACATAAACAATACAACAAAATGAAATGGTGAAAAATAAAGAAATTAATGGAAGATGTCAGCTAAGCTCACTAGTTTTACAAGTCTAGCTACTCCATGCTGAAAGAGCATATATGATACGACCCTTCCAACCTTGTAGCATCCAGTTGTTAGCTTCGTCCACGAGGAAATCCCTCGGATAGCTCTTGCTAACCTTGTACCTTGCTCTCTTCATTGTCTCTCTGTCCAGAGGTAGCTGCCGGAATCCTGCCCTGAGGTTTCTCATCTGCCATTGTTTGTAGGTCTCTGGCCTCTCAATCCTCTCTGTACCCTCACAAGCAATCACATTAATAGCTTCCGTCCAAAGAATTCTCTTTCTATCAGCAGCCTATGTTCATCCATCCGTGAGGCATTTGCTTCAAGCATATCAAAGATTGAAGAGAAAAAAAACATAGCCTCCTTAAACCGTGTCACAAAGAAGGGTGCATTGTAAGTACCGTTGACAACACCATGAACGAACAAAGGGGGATTCAACTTTCTGATTGTGTTCAAAACCCTTGTTCTCGGGCTGTCATCTGTCGCTGTCTCGTCCATCATGTTCCTCATTCGGTAAAGGCAGTTAACGACAACGAACTCATCGCTCTTTATATTGAGATCTTTAACTTGGATAGTGTCCCACTTGACAGCAATGGCTTGATATTCAAATGGAACATTGAACATACGGGCATACTCATGTAACCGGCGCCCTGTCGCCTCGACACGCTCTGCAGGGCGGAATCCTGACAGGGGAAAGTCTATACCAGTGATTCAAGGCTTGGGGGCCACCAGATCTCTTTGAGAGCCGCTGCATGAGGACTGGCCACTTTGGAAACCATACATTATCCCATAGTCTATAATGTGCAGGCTTGTCACGTCCTTTGTAGCATTTAAGATGGTCGTATTTGCAACATAGTGTGATATTATCCTAAATGGACATGCTTTAACATATAAATTGAACGCTTTCAGCATATCACCAGTGGAAGTTCTCTTTGCGGCAAGTGAACGGTAGATGCTTTGCTACCAGTGCCAGCTAGGCGAGCCTCGAGCCCGTCGGCAAAAGTAGTGCGCCAACCTCTGGCCAGCATCTCCAGTAGCAGAAGAATGCTTCCTAATCTGTTTCAGATGCTCACTTGAGTTCCTGTGGTCATCAATAGCCGCGGCCTGAGCACAATGTATAAGTAGGGTTGTGAGATCGACCCGGCTCCTCCTCTGCACCAGCACCCGATCTTCCTTTCCTTCGTCCTCTTTTATTTCCAGATCCTTTCACATATCCCACGCTGATTTGTGCATCAGCTGGCATTGGTGAGTGGAACACACAATTCTTATCGGTACACAACAGCACTTTGTCAAACATCTCTCGGACAGTCTCCTCATCACACAATGCGGACTGCTTGCTCTTCCTCCCCTCCACCTCCAAGTCCTCGTCGCGTGGGTTCTTCTGCCCCTTATGAGCAGCACCAGCCACAGCCCCCTGAACCATTTCACGAGGCAAGTGGGTAGAATCCAGATTGGTAGTGACCACATCATGAAATCTTCCGCTTCCCGTGGAATCACAATCATCAGTAATCCAAGATTGTACTTCATAGGCCTGTGCTGTGATAGGGTTAGCAGACTTGATGATGTCGACGAATGGTTTCTCGACGGCAGCGAGGAGTGCTGAATCCTCCACAGGCGCACTGGTAACAGGATAGGACTCGTCATCTTCATCTTCAAGAAGGAACTGATTGATGTATGCAAGGACTGCATCATCAGCAACAGCCTCAGAGAAATCCTCGGCGTTGTCTGGCTCGGTTGTGGTGGTTGATGCCGGGCTTGGCGTGGTGCAGCCAGGCATGACCGAGGGTGGAGATGGATGTGAGCTTGTCACAGGCGGTGGGTTGTTCTGGCTGTGGTTGTGGCTGTGGAAGCCATACGAAGGGAAGAACTGAAGTTGTGGTTGTTGGAGGGAGAAGCTAATCATGTGAGGTGTGGGTGGATTTGGAGTGGGCAATCGAGCACCAAAGTTGAGATTATCACGAGGACGAGGGTCCATTATCATTCCTTGGAGCTTCCTTCTATCCACAAGATTCCAGACTTACCGCTCTTCAGTTCCACAAGTCACTTGCAGGTTACAAATCTCACCACTACGCTACCTTTCTGTTTTTTCCATCAAGAACACACAAGGATTCCGCCTAGAGAGGACTACAAATGGGAAGAAAAGCTGATGATGGAATGGAACGAGGTATTAGCAGCATATCATATCATGTACTTCGCCGCCAAGCATATATAATCTCAAAAATGAGGAAATATTTACCTACCCTGCAAACCGAAGGACGAGCAAACAAGAACTTGTCTGCACCAAGATCTGCGATCTCTGAATCTCCCTCCGGCTCTACCCTGTCTGCACAAAGACTGGGAAGACGGCAGGCAAGCTTCCGTCCTTCCCAGTCAGTCGCGGCTCCAAGAAGACGCGGTGCCCTCCATCCCAAGTCTCGGATGCGATGCTGATGTGCGGAACCTTGCAGAGACTAGGAAGAAAGCGGCGCCGATTGGGGCAGCGGCAGCAAGAGTCCAAGAGCAAAAGAGTTCTCTGGAGCTGGGCCACGCACGACTAAGGATTGGATTGGGGGCCGCGGCACTCTCTTTGTCAACTGGGGGATTTGTTTACCGTAAGCTGCAGCACCAGAGCGAATCAGCGACCGGATCAGTGTTTGGTAGTCGAGGTGGAGGGGAGCGGGGAGCAGGGGCGGCGCACCTCCGAGGTGGGTGACGCGTGGGGAACGGCGAACAGGATTCTCTGCGGACTGCGGCAGAAAGCCCTAGCTTGTGCAAGCACGACCGACGAGAGTCATCTTCAGTTCTTCATCTCTACGAGTAGTTGATTTTTGGTTCTATGATTACGATGTGCGAGTAGTTGATTTTTGGTTCTACGATTACGATGTGAGGCGTCGCGTTGCGTCGATTGCGATAGTTGGGTCCATAGCACAGAGAATCGGGGGGGAGCAGCCAGGCCAAAATAGTGGTGACTGGTGTGAAACTGTGAGCTCCACGAGATGCCGACCCGAGCAGTGGACAAACAGAACCAGGTGAGCGTGATCCACGGCCGAAGCACAAAACGGAACTGGCCGGGTGGTACTGGTACCGCATTTCTTGCAAGCCCAAGCTCGCGTCGCTCCGATCGGCCAGAGGTCTGGTCTTTTGGCCCACGAAACAAAGCGAACAGGAGCCCAGTACCAGAGGCCCATGGACTCATGATCCCATTCGGGTTGATCATTCTCGTACTCTCGTACGTTCTTTCCCCTCACTAGATAGTGTACTATGAGGCGAACAAAGGGTGATTTCTTGATTTGGCCTGTTTCTCGCCGGATCTCTCGCATTTATGTGTGTCTCCGGCATCGGGAGGCGAGGGATTTGGTTGAGGGTAGGTGTGCTCTGTAGTTGTAGTTTTATAGTACGATACTCCCTCCGTCCCATTTTTAGCCTTTGTTGGATGGTTTGTCACCCCAGTATTCCGTGTCATCTTATTCGATGTCTTCGCCTTATTCAATTTTTTTTTTGCACAAATGTAATTTATTTTATTTTATGATTTGCATAAATATTTTTGAATAAGACGGATGGTCAAACATGAAGTTTAAAAGTCAAAAAACGATTTAACTCCATGGGACGGTAGAGCGCCTACAAGTAGAAAGGATTAGGGTTTCCCCATGACAATTTGTTTATCTAGGGACTTTTGTTTCTTACCGGCGACGGGTAGGAGGGTCTCGCTCTTTAGCAGCCCTGGCTTCAATAACGCTACAGATCAAAACTCAACCTAAGCGGTGTCTCTGGCGGGCAATGTCATCGCTGTCAGGAGGACGGATCTTGTTTGGGTGTGTGCTCCTTCGACATCTCTAGCGGCTTCATTACCTTTGTCGGCGGCAACTGCATTATGGTTTCCCTCGGGTCCCTCCTCTAGCCCCCCGATGGGCTCGAGTCTTGGTGGAGGAGACCGTGGGTGACCTCAACACCTACCCGCACTAATGGGAAAGTAGGCCAAACAATAATAACATGAAACACTAGCCCTGTTTGGATCCATGGATTAGAGTTAGTTTGAGCTCTTTAGACCATGTTGACGGAGTTTCCTTGGGATTTTGGGGCCCACACCCTCTTGTGCATGGGATTCCTTCTCCTTTTTTCATTTTTCTCCCCTGGATAATATAGTAATTTGGTTCCCTGCATGTAAGTGTTGACATAAGTTTGGTATTTAACATTCGTCAACAAATGACACCGCAAACAAGGGGCTAAGCTCAAGACCGATTACAGAAGGGACGACGGGGGCTACGCGATCTTTGGGTAGGCAAACAAGCTAGCCTAACCGGAGGGTTTATCGATAGGGCTTGGCCACAATGCCGGACAACATATAGGTCGAAAGGGCATCGGTGGCAGATCCACAGGCTCGGCGGTCACGGTCACGAGGTCGACACGGAGGCGAGAAGCGTCCACCATTGACTGATTCGCTGCCGCAATGTCAATGTCTCGAGCTTAGGGTGGAGTTACCTCGCAAAGAACCAGAAGACATCGATGGTTAGAACATTAGATAGAGGGAACACCCGATATGATTGATTAAGAGATCGAAAGTGAGCTCACCGTTTCATGTGAAAAGGTCCAACTAATGAATTGGTGGAATGTCGATCTGGTGGCAGAGTTTACGATCGTTTGGTTCACCTCGCAGTCAACACAAGGGTGTTAGAACATGACAAGGTCGATCCGACGAACATGACAAGACAACCAGCGAGAGGCTCACGAGCAACTAGCTGACAGGCAGAGCCGGGGTAGCGCATGAGGTCGGTTGAGAGGGTTTAGAGGACGGCGTGTACGAAACCGAGATGTAGTCGACGTCGTCGTACTCGGAGATGATGGCTTGACAACAGAGATGGTTTGCCGGGTCGGCTCTCGGGTGGCTTGCGTACACGTAGTCTATGGAGATGGCTCGGGTGACAAGCAGACGTACACAGCTGCCGGGTGCACATTGTAGCGTCGGGGTTTACTCGGCTGAGAGGTCGGCAGCCAGGAACACAACGGTGTAATTAGCTTCACTGACGGTAGTGGAGGGCTCTGCCTCGTCGTGTACCATCTCTATGTGGCCCTCTTTATGAGCGTCTACGTACTGTAGTAATTCTCACGAAAAAAATATTTTATGAAACAGCTGTAGCGGTTGCGGCTGCTTAGCTTGATTTTGATCAACCAAGAACATATTTAGGTAGGTTTGCTACACTACCTCGTGGTATGTTCGTTTCCGATTCAAATCGGATCTACGTCTGCTTATCTTGAGAAGCAAATAAAAAAAACCGTCAGATTATCTTTTGGCCCACGAATCCAGATTATCTTTTGGCCCACGAATCCGGAACAGAAGGAGCGCACCATTTGTCCGTCAAATTTAAATCGGACAGGAGCCCCGTGAGGCCATGAACGAACGACTTGACTCCTGAGTCATGATTGACCCATACTCTTCCCTTTCTTATTTCCAATATAAAGACATGACGTGGTCTGTAAATGTATTGTTTGTGATGGTTTAATTGTATCAATGCTAGCTTGATAATTGATTTTGGTCTCTTAATACAAAAATGCGCAAAATTTTTGCTAATTGATTTTCGTAGACAATCAATATGAAGACGTGAAACGATTTAAAGGATTGTTGTTTACTTGGCCGAGTTCGAATCGGACTCGTGCTCAAGCCGATTGCTTCCCTCTCACCCCTTTATTATTAGGCCACAAGGAAGAAGATAGAAGATCGAGGAAAACGAATTATATTGGTGTGTTCGTCGACACATATCCATAGCAAGCTACGCCGTACATCGAGACGTACATTGCCGTTCCCTTCAACTGGGAGCCATGGCGTGTGTGCTCCCCTCCTCCCTGCACCCGCCCACCGTCTCCGCCTACGACGACGCTGCCGCCCGAGAGAAGCTCCCCTGGGTTCTCCTGGAGGTCTTCGCCTACGTGGCCAAGCGCGACAACGCCACCACTGCCTCCGCCGACACGTGGGACGGCAAGCGGATTCAGGTCACCCTGTGCGCGCGCCGCCCGCCCCACGCCTCCACGTGTGCGTCCACGGCCCGCGCGGCCGACATCTACGTGGAGCCGGAGGTCCTCGCCGCGGAGGGCTGCCTGCTCCTCCCCTCGGCGTCGCGTCGGCCGCCCGGAGGGCGCGAGGAGGGCCCCGGGGGACTTCTACGTCACGAGGCCAGCGACCCGCCCGTCGCTCACGCGCCTCCCGGCTACCCAAACCCTACTTCACGGGACGCCTCCGACATCGGCGTCCTGCCCATCTTTGGAGGGTGCGTCGTCGCCGGATCGTACCGCTCGCCATGGGGCTGCCCCGGGCCGTTCGACCTCTGCCTCACGACAAGAGGAAGCGGCCTCGCTGGGAGGCCCGCACCGTGAGGGTGGACGGGCGAGGGCGGAAGAAGCTCGCCCGGCACGGAGTCGTTCTTCTACCACAAAAACCGCAAGGCGGTGGCGATCGGGCGCCGCCGCACTCATGGTTTTCGTCGACCTCCTCGGCGAGGCATCATCTTCTCGCGATCTCCTGGTGGTCCCCGCACAAGCATCATCGGCGGCGGCGCGGCGGGCGCCCGGCGCCGCCGTCCAGCAACTCCGCTACGTCCGCACGCCGGCGCTCGCGGAGGGACCGGGAGCTCGAGGGCGACTCCCGCTGCTACCGGAACATCTCCCTCGTCGGAGGCCGCCTCAAGTACGTCGAGCTTCGGCTTCGCTACCGGGCGCCCTCTTCCGTGAGGGCTGGATGGCTGCTGTGTGGAGCAGGCCGGCCACTAGCTCCTCCTCGGACGGCTGGCGTGAGCACGCGAGTGTCATGGACTCCAGCTGCATCACGGCCGGCTACGACGCGCACTCCAACCTGCTCCCGAGGGTAGTCAACGGCGAGGGCGCGGTTCTGCCGCTCTTCAGGGGAGTCGATGTGTGCCAGCCCGTGCTCGGCCTGGATGATGACAAGGATGTCGTCTACTTCACAACGAAAAGGATCCGCAGTGATAAGAGAGCATGGGTCGTCGGCGTGGACCTCGGCAAGAAAGAGCTGGCGGTGGTGGTTCCCTTCGACGCACGGCGATACCGATTCATCTACTTCTCCCACGTCAACACTAGAATCTCCGAGCATCTACCTACTGAGCGCAAAGATTATGACTAGTGAATAACAAAGGTTGATCAAGGTATGAAGGACAGATTTCCCCGGTTGTTCTCCTTTGCAAGGAAGCCCAAATGCTCCATTAGATTCTTCATAAATCAAACTTTTGAGAGAATTTTCAGTCCCACTTTATCAGTTAACTCCATTCTAAACAACCTGGACCTAGATGAGGCTACACAAGACTCTTGGTCCTACTCCTGGGGAAACAATGTATACAGCAGTAAGAAGGCTTACAAATTTATGCATGCTTCTAACCCATCCTTACCTCTATCCAAATGGATCTGGGGAGCTAGTAACATGGGGAATCAAAAATTCTTCTTCTGACTACTAGCTCGAGATAGACTAAATACCATAAATATATTGGAGAGAAAAAATATGACTCTAGCCAGTTTTGACCGTGTCTTATGCAATCATAACTATGAGGAATCTTATTTTCATGTCTTCTTCAGTTGCACCTTCAGTAAATTATGCTGGGACCCTTTAAACATAACGTGGGACATTAATCTCATCCCAATGGACATGCTTCTCAAAGCCACAGTTGATTTTTAGAATAGTATTTTCAGAGAGATTGTCATTTGTGCCTGCTGAACCATATGGAAAATAAGAAATAGTATCATCTTTGATAACGGCTCAAATGATTTTTCATCTTGGAAAAGACTTTTCCTTGAGGAATTTGGCTTGGTTTGCATCAAGGCCAAACCTATCAAGGTTGCTCTTTTGAAAGTTTGGAGAGATAGTTATGTTTAGGTCCTCTTTTTTCTGTTTGGGCTTGGTTGCCTTGTAACTAATATTTGTACCATTTCTTTCATTTATAATTAAAAGAGAGAGGTCGGAGACTCCCCGACCAGTTCGGTAAAAAAAAATGTATGTTTGGAATGTAATCCAATGCTAATTGGTGGCACAAAGCTTGTTGTCTTTCTACATGATACGATTGAGTGAATACTTTTGTTAACACCAAAAAAAATGTCCCGGTATTACTTTTAGTAACTTGTACGTGTTTACAAGGTCATGCACTACCGGACTCAGGTCCTTTTCCGTGAGTGTCGTGTACATGGGAAAGGCCATTTCCTCGTCGGGAAAGCCTTTCCCGTGAGTTTCTCACGGGAACGGCAAGTCGGGAAAGGTCGCATGGGAAAGACCCTAACATGGGGTAATCGGCTTAGACTTTTCCTCTGGTAGGAACCTACGGTGTGCCATATAAACCATTTTATTGTTGCCTGATAGATGTACCACATGTGTTTCATCCAAGCACTCGACACATCCAGTATAGCCTTTTGTCTTTTCTATAGACAAGCAACCTCGCCCCGGCAAGTCAGTGATTGTAGCGATTAGTATTCTCTTGATTGTGACATGTTCCTTTTTGTACTTGTCCCAAACATCCTTCACACCCGCATGAACATCTCTACCAATTCATTGAGCACTGGTTTTAGAAGTGTGTCTATGTCATTCCCTGGCTGTATAGGCCCTTGGATCAGTAGTGACATTTGTATGCCTCATTTTCTCTAGCTTTTTCAGTTGTTTGGGATTAAGAAATCCGGTCTCTGCATTATGTAGCATCAAATAAAGGCCATCCTCTTCGTCATTGTCATCAACAGAAGTATTACTAAGCAAGCCAGTATTGTCCTCATGCTGCTCGTGCATGGCTACGTCGTTGTTTTTCTGATCATCATTGTTTTCCTCGTTCACGGTAGGAATGACCTGATCATCATTGTTTTCCTACGGAACATTCACACTGATCTCACCATGCTCTGTCCATATGCTATAATGTCGCATGAACCCTCGGGACATCAAGGGTTCCGGATAGACTCTCGTATTAGCCCATTTCCGATGATTCAAGCAATCTTTGCATGGGCACAAAACAAAGTTCCCATCCCTAGCATTAGCTCGGCAAAAGATAGAAAGTTGCCGAGTCCATGAATGAACCGCGGGTCACAGCGGGACACATACCTTCACTCTCGACACTACTACACAACTAATTTTGCAAATGGCGTTTCCAAATGATTTTCCGTGGCGGTTATTTGGAAAACCGCCACCATTAATCGGTGTCATCCCCATTCATGCATATTTAGCCCCATGCCATTGAACCGCCGTGGCGGTTTTTATAAAATGACCGCTCGCGGTAAATAGCCTGTATGGTTATTGAGCAAAAGGGCGGTTTTCCTAAAAGTCCGCCATGGTTAAAGAGGCCGCCCACCCGAAATTAAAAAGGCCCCAAAAAGCCTAGATCCAATCCTTTATCGGGTTTATATATATACATAAAGAGGGGGACAGGGTTCTCACCTTCACTCTTCCCACTTCACGGCCTCCTTTCCTTCACTCTTCCCCTCACTTCACGGCCCGCCTCCTCCTGGTGCCCCCCCAACCGACGACGCTCGCCGACGTTCCATTTCTTGGCGGCCATGGGCGCTGAGCGACGCTCCTCCACCATGCGGTTCCGACGAGTACGACCTCCCCGCGGGCGGATCCAGCGAGGATGGCCTCGCCCGCGGCGGATCCGGCGAGGATGGCCTCCCCCGCCGCGGATCCGGCGAGGGCGACCTGGCCCATCGACGCGCGATTCCGGCGAGCGGCGACGCGTCAAGGCAGCCGCGGGCCGGCGGGCGTCCTCGGCGGGCAGGAGGCCAAATTAATTTATGGGCCAAAATAAAAATAAAATCAGCCGACGGCGTGACTTGATCCGAGCGGTGAGGGGGCGCGGGCGATGCGGGCGGGCGGCCCTTTTTCGTCGCGGCGGCTTGATTATTTGATCCGGGCTCCGGCGGCGGCTACCGACGGCGTGGCCATGAGCGGCTACCCCCGAAACCCTATGAAACTAGGCCCAAATACCGGGCCATCTAAGGCTTTCGATTGGGCTTTTTTTTTTTTTTTTTTTTTACAAAATCGATTAACCGTGGCGGTTTTATTAAAAAACCACCGTACCATAGATAATATTAATGGTGGCGGTTTTTGGATTGCTAAATAAACCGCCACAATTGGATTAACCGTGACTTAGCTCGGTGGCGGTTGCAAAAACCGCCACGGTTAATCATTCCAGTACTAGTGCGATTGATATCTACAAAAAGTGAAATTGAAGACTTGATAAATTCAGCTCGAAAAAATGTGGTTGATCGTCAAAATTGTAAAATCTGGACTCACATCCTAACAAGAACTAATTATAGCACAAATTGCTTGGAAGCCTAGCACAAATTAAGTTTAATTGGAGCTCATGGCTCAAGAATATAGAAAGAACAAGAACAAGAAAGGGATGTACCCATCAAAAACAAAGATAACGAGGGAATAAAATCAAAGGAGCAGATGCTTGTTACTGATCTTAAACCAAAAACCGTCAAGTTGTTCTTCAAATACAAGCGATTGCTTTACGGATTAGATCGGTCGCAACAATGGAGGGGAGGGCCTAAACGCGCCCCTTTGTTCTTGGGTTGGTATAGAGTAGGAAGGAGAGAACACTCTGTCATCTTTTGAGTTGGCAGCTCTTCACTGCCGGGCAGTTTTTAAACCAAGGGAGTGAACTTAAGGCACATCACTACCGGATCGGTCACATCATAGTTTTCGGATTGGAGACTTGGCAAGAACCGGTTTAAAGTGAATGAGAGAAGATCGTTGTCGGTTCTTATTTACACCCGGCAGCGATATGTTCAGTGCCGGGGCATAATAAGCACCGGTAGAGATGTAAATCTTTACTTTCGGTTATCGCTCGGTCCATGAATCTTCGATTTTCGCGTCTGGACGGTTCATCATTGTCGGGCACGGTTCATGACTGCCGGTGTACTAAATTCCGGCTATATTTAGAGCACGACGTTTACGAAGCCGAGATGTAGTCGACGTCGTCGTACTCGGAGATGATGGCTTGACAACGGAGATGGTTCACCGGGTCGGCGTCGGCTCCGGTCCCGGCCGGGTGGCTTACGTTCACGTAGTCGACGGAGATGGCTCGGGTGACGATCAGACGTACACAGCTGCCGGGTGCACATTGTAGCGTCGGGTGATGGAGACATGGAGAGGTCGGCAGCCAGCTAGGAACACATCGGGGTCTTCACGTCGCCGGGTAGCGGCTCCGGGATGGCTCGAAGTCTGAAGGCCGGCACGTAGAGACATGCAACACATGGTACAAGACAGAGCACAAATGCATAGCACGAAATTTCAGCGGAGCCACTGCCTTCGGTAGCCGGCATCGTGAAAGCTTAATTGGAGCCTTTTTTTTTTTACAACAAGCTTGGAGCCTTGTTGCTGTGTTCCTTGAATCCACACTGATGGTAGTGGAGGGCTTTGCCTCGTCGTGTACCATCTCTATGTGGCCCTCTTCGGCTGTAATTATGAAACAACTGCAGTGGTTGCGGCTGCTTAGGTTGTTTTTGATCAACCAAGAACATACTTATTAGGTAGGTTTGCTACACTACCTCGTGGTGTGTTCGTTTCCGATTTAAATCGGATCTGCGAATTTTAACCTATCTTGAGAATTGAAAAACAAAAATCCGTCAAATTACCTTTTGGCCCACGAATCCGGAACAGAAAGAGCCCACGATTTGTCCGTCAAGTTTAAATCGGACAGGCGCCCCGTGAGGCCATGAACGAACTTGGCTAGTCTTGATTGACCCATACTCTATTCCGGGTACCTAAAAAAACTAATGTTCCACAGTGGCTGGATTACTTAAATACACGATCTGTATAGTACTGTTCCCTTTCTTATTTCCAATATGAAGACATGACGTGGTCCACTGTATGTAGTGTAAATATATTGTTTGTGTATCTATGCTAGTTCGATAATTGATTTTCGTCGACAACAATCAATGGCCTTGTTTAGATGGCAAATATTTGGAACCAATATCGCATCAACCAAGAACAGGAGAGTTTTTGGTTGTTTAGATTTAAATATGTTGAGAAGAGTATCCAGCTCAAAAGAATCGTCTCGCATGAATGTACATCTAAACTATGTAATTAGTTATTTTTTTACTTACATTTAATACCCAAAATACCTTTAAATGCAGATTTAATGTGATGCCAATATGAAGACTTTTAGCCATCTAAACAAGGCCAATATGAAGACGTGAAAGTGTGAGACGATTTAAAGGATTGTTGTGTACTTCAATAAAATACTGCAGAAATTCTTTTTGCTTTTTGGACAGACAACGGATAGAATAACAGGTGTAAGACCTGAATTTCTGAATTTTTAGTACCCGAATGCCCACGCATCTATTGTACTAGCAACGAACGGCGGCGGCGGCGGCGGACCACGCGTCCTGCACCGAAAAGTCCAACTACCTGACGCGGCGAGCCTGACACAACAGATGCGTTGCGACGTGTGCGGCAGGCAGGCGAGGCAGGCGGGGCGGCGCTTTGCGCTTGTCCCAGCCGGCCGTACCCCGCCGCTTCCCGTACACGTACGTACGTACTACCCGTCACTGGCTAGCGGCTGACTTGAGCCGCGTGCTGTGGCAGCTCCATCCCTTGTCGTCGCCGGCCATCGGGTCAATGCAATGCGACTATTCACCCTCATGAGGTCACCTTTTTCCGTTCGATATCTGGCCTCAGGTCACGGCGGCGATTCGGCCATCATTGGTCGCGGGTCAATTCGCCATGACGGACGCATGATCACATGAGGCTTCAGGCTTCACCGCTTCAGCCTTCAGGTCAGGTCAAGCACCCCGGCTCGTCCAAGCCAACAAGGAGGTGGCGCCAAACGCCTAGTCGTCCGCCGGTAGGCACTGCGTACGTACGCCAACTTGCAAGCGGCCAGATGAATAGACGATGGACTGACTGGTCCCGGCTACCGAGAGAGCAAAGGCAGCCCAGCCTGCTGCTGGCGCAGGACGACGGTGCCAACCTAGCGTTGCTGAACCCGGAGAAGGGACGAACGATGACGAAGCCAAATCTCTCTCGTTGAAGCCGTGTCTCCGGCCTGAGCTCGACCGGATAAACGTCCGAATCTGTGATGACTCACTCTCGAGAGTCAAGTGTTTAGGTCTGAACTCTTGAACTGCACACCTTTCCGTTTCATGTACTACTATTGCATTGCATGCATGTGCGTGCGTTAGGCTGTTGGATCACAATCGACAAGCCCACAGCCTGGCAACTATAAACAACATAAACCTTATCGATCAATCTGTCCAGACTCACGGAAATTTTAGCCATCAGATAATACTGAAAAAGAGTGAGCGCTCTGCAGGTCAAACCCTTATCGATCAATCTGTCCACACTGTGACTGTGCCACTGTGGTGGTCCAGCAGGAGAGCGGCGACCTAACGCACGCAATCTTTATAATCAATCCAAATACGACCAACCAACCCTCTGCTCTGCGTGGCCGATGGAAAGAATAGCCGAGCACATGGCTCCTGCGCGAGGTTTTCAGAGAGAGACAGACGACAACGCCTCATGCTCTCCATCACTGCACAAGAGACGACGTGACGTTGCTTAGCTTGCAGTAGTTGACCCCTCTAGCTCCCGTCGTCTGAAGCATTACATTATCCGGTTGGGTTCCACTTCCACATTCAGTAGCCAGTAGCTACAACTAGTAATCGGCGACGTCGTTTGTTGAGGACGCGTGTATGTAAAACAAAACAAACCTTAGCAGCTTACTTACAGCAAGGTAGCCATAACCATAAATGTGGGCGCATCGCATAACACAACGGGGGGCCGCGACAGCGAGGAGAGGAATGCTGGCTGCATTCAGATGTGAGATTTCTGTCCATGTACTGTACTCGCGGTGTGGAACTCAACTGACACTGATCGACACGCGTGTGAACCGCATCAAAATCCATGTGCCAGAGTGTGCTGTGCCACGCCGGGGCCGCCATCCATGTGCCATGGTCTCGTTCGTTCAGAGCGTGCTGTGCTGTGCTGCTAGCAATGCTACCTGTAGCAGCAGCACGACAACGGATCGGCGTCGGTGCCGGTGGAGACGCAGTAGTCCACTTCACTCACATAGGAGTATATAGGACTTGATGCAAAAGCGTGCTTGAGGTCCACTACAGGATAACAGCAAGCGCCACCACGACCACGAAAGTCTCGTAAAGCCGGGTCTTTTTTCAGACGGTCGGTGATCCGGGGGAGAGTATTTTCTAGCGGATTGCAAAGGCTGCATGTGTCCGCCGAGTAGGGCACTGCGAAGAAGAGACGACGATGGCGGGAAAAAGGCACGAGCAGAACGTACTACGTTTTTTTGTGCCCTTCCTCGTCTGAAGATCTGCTTGGCTCGGCATCGTCCTCCTTGGCTCGCTCTCTCCTGTGTGTGTATTCTTGTCGCTGTGAATTTAGGGGGCAGTACAAATATTCCTCTCTGGCAACGAGCCCAGCCGCAGTTCCGGACCGTTAAATCGTCCTCGCAGCACAGCCACACGGGACACCGGATCATGTTACGTTACGTACTCGTGTTGGTGGCTCGGGTTCCGAGACCCCGTCCACCATGGTCGGTCTGTCTGTCCAGGCCCCCCAACCCTGGACACACGGATCCACCCACCGGCCACTGTCAAACAAGATCGGACGAGCGCCGTGCACGATCCGCCGCTCAGCAGCAGCTGCCTACCGCGTACTACGGCGTGGATGGGATCGTGCCGCAGCACTAGACCCATAGCTCTCTCTTACTACACATGTTGGAGTTGGAGTAGTGCACGGTAGTGGCGGTACTAGCGCGCACGGTGGTAACAGTATCACTCCGTACAGGCTACATCGCCGGCCGGCCGTCAGGTCAAATCGTTACAGCTGAGCGGCCGGGGAGATTCCCAGAGCTCGGCGTCCGTCGGCAGAGGTCCTCGCGCTAGCTGTGTGTGTGACTCTTGTTTGGCGGCTGGCTGCTGCTGCTATGCTTGCTATACACAACGCAACGACGAGAGCTCACATGGTTATGGGAGAGAGGACAGGCTAATTGGAATGTTGGAGGATACTCTATCTCACTCCTATGTGGAGATCGATATGGTCTACTACGTACCTCGTAATTGGACTTTACGAGGCTGCAACAACCCTGGTAACCTACTCCAGCACTGGTCCAGGATAGAGCTGACCAACCTCGCAAATGATTGAAGCAGTGACACTAGCAAAGTGACAGTGGAAATCATCATAGTAGTAGTTCAAAGTTGACTTCACCTTCTTTGTACCCGTGCCGCCGGCCGGTGAAAAAGAGCAGAGGAGGCAGGTGTGGACCGAAGTAGTGCAGCCAACGACCGGCCCATCAAACCAGCGTCGATCGTGTGGTGTGGCCTCGGCATCCGGCGAATGAAACCAGAGCAGACCAGTGGGGAGACGTGGAATCCAAGACACAATGGAGTTAACGCACGCCTCGCTGGAGAGTGGAGAGTTAACGCGCGCGCGGGTGCGTCCAAGGAAACCGTTCGCCATGCGACGGGTGGCAATGGCAACTATGGCAGTGGCACGGGCACGAGGGACGGGATCGACCCTCACCTCGCTCACCCCACCACCCACATGCACATGCAAGCGTGGGCATGGCACGCCGCGGCCGGCAAGCGTACCGTACCGTCCGACGAGCTAAACGCCGCCGGCCGGGACCCGAGCCGGCCGTCGCCATCGCATTCACGGCTCGAACGGGGCACCCACCGAAACAGCGAAACCCCACAACCGAAGCAAACCGAGCGGCGGTCTGCCGTGCGATTTCCTCCGGAAATGCCGGAAGGCGCGCGCTGGCTGGCCCGGGCGAGTGGGCCTGTCGCGTCGCGCCCCCGTCCCGCCAAGGCGTTGTGCGTGGGCGCTTTCGTTTGACCCGTGATCGCGCGCGCGAGGCTGCTCGGCGTTCGCGGGCGGGGGGGGTGTCGTAGTCGCATTCACGCTAGCTCTCTGCTCTACTCTGACTAGTTGAGCTAATAACCGTCGTCCTGCCGGTAAAGATCTTGTACGTCGGCCGTGCCGATCGATCGATCCAACGCCCCGGCAAGCAGCACGTCCGGCCGGCAGGTGGCGTATCCCGGTTGAACTTGGCGTACTATACGTCCGGCATGCACTCGTGCGCGTCACGCGCGAGAGCAGTGAAGAAGAAGGATGGGGGTGCAGGGAGAGAGTAGACGCGAGAAGGCTTTAGCCGGCGAGGAGCTTTGAAGCGCGGGTGCGCGCGGGACCAGCCACGTCCGACCGCGACCGGAGCGTGTGCGTGTGATCGACGCTGCAACGGGGCATGGCATGCATGGCACAACATTACATTACACTTGCACCGTCGTCCCGGGCGTGCCATGTGTGCGATCAGTTGCGCGCGCGCGGCTTCGTTCCAGACGATCTGCTCGAGGTCGACAACGACATCGGCTCGGCCGTGGGCAAGACGTACGGAGAGTAAAGTAAGTAATGGTGGCGCGCCGTCGCGGATGTCGCTCGCCACGCCACGCCGCGCACGGATCCGAGGCCTGGCTCCGGGTGGGGGAGGCGGGCCACCGGGCATTGCTTGGTTGGTTGCCCTCGTGAAGGAACGAGACGATCTTTGGAAACTGGCATCCGTCAGAAAACGATACTGCATACCACGGCACACGCCGAAAACTGTTTTTTTGTGCGTAGCGTACGTGGAGCTAAACGCCCCGTGACGCTAAGAAACACTTGACACTTCACTCACAGTACCGTCGCAACCACCACCATGAGAGTTAAGCCAGTGTCATTTGGTACGTAGCTAGGCGCTTGCTTGATCAGCGCGTAGGTACAGCCGGTAAGCACGTGACGTGTCACGGCGTTACTAGCGCGTACGACTTTTATGCAGAGAAGATGATGAAGTTGGAGACCAGCCTACCTCTGCAGTTCGCATCTACCACGAGCCGTCCATGACCCAACAAATGAATCGCAGCAGCAGCTGGCTGCTGCCAATGCCATGGTTACTAACCCGATCTGCATTGCATGCATGCATGGTCAGATTTATTAGTTCACACACCAACCCTGTGTCTGTGTCTCTGCGGGTGATCAGGTCCACTCTAGCTAGAGACGTGGCAGTGGCACGTGTGGAGGTTGCAACTCGCAGCCACACTGGTAATTTCCAATCATTGCCGACGGGGAGGAGGCCGCCGTAGGCGCGGGCATGCCCGGCATGGCTATGCCAGATCGAAACAGATCGAAACGAAGCATATGGATGGATTCAGGCGCACTTTGCAGACAATTGTTTTGCTGCTTTTGGCACACGGCGTATACTCGCTGGAGACGACGGACGGTTCGCGGCAAGCCGGCGGCGAAATGGCGCGCGCCACAGCTTTGCTTCCCTCCACATTTGAAGGCGGAGGCTTTTATTCGAACTCGCATGACATTGTAGCGGGGTACAGTGCCCATGGAGGCTTTTAAGTTTTAACACCACCGTCCATCGTAGCGGGGTACAGTGCGTGCCAAGGCGAAGGACACAGAAACGCCCTTGGCGGAGCAAAAGCAGTGGCCGCCGACGAAAAGAGACCCGTCGGCAGGCGGCAAACATGGGACCCTCCAAAACCATTGTGGAAAAAGGAACACGGCGTAGTACCAAAAGCGGACCGGACCGGACCGGTCGAATTCACTCGCGCCGTCAGAGGAGGTAGCGGTAACCGGGAATGGATGGCCACCGGCCACCGCGTTTAGTTCCCCGTTCTTGCAAAAAAATTTTTTTTTTTTTTTTTTTTTTTTTTGATGTGTTGGCCATCATTTTTACAAAAGGACATAGTGGTGTAAAACCAATAAATGTATGAGCGCATTTTTGCAAAAAAGAGAGCAAAAAAAATCATGAGGGCGCATACTTTATATGCATGGCTAAAATCTTAGTATGCAACTAAACACTGAGATGTAGATTTTGACATTGGACATTTGTTTCACCAAAAAATTTAATATGTAACATTTTGCATTCTATATAGTGTAACATTTTGCATTTAATATGTTACATCTAAACACACTAGCGCAGCGTGCAGCGGCGCACAACTTGCGATGGACGCAAAGCGCGGCCACCCAACCGACGGTCCACGGATAGCGTCCGTACGGGCGCACGGAATGGCCCATCCAATCGCGTTTTTTTACCGGCCCGGACCTAGGAAACCCGCGGGTCCGGAAATAAACCGGTCCGTTACCGGTAAACCGGACGGTCGGACGGTTTGAAATTTGAATTCAACTGAATTCAAAGCTGCGGCCGCGACGGTAAAAATCCGTAAACCGGGCGGTTTTGGAATTTATACCGCCGGTTTGAGCGGTTTCTTAGAGAGGTTTGAGCGATTTGAACGTTTTTTCAAAATTCAAAATGTAATTTTTTTTATAAAATGCTAAAAAAATTCCTAAAAATACTTCATGATTTGTAGAATCCAATGATGTCAAAATTACTTAAATTTGAGTGTGTTTAGTATGTTTTTCGACCTTCATGATTTAATGGGCCTTAATGGGCGGTGTGTATTTTTTTTTTTTTTCAAACTTAGATTTGAAATTTTTTATACCAAACCAACTCAATTTGACAAATTTTTACACCCTTGACTTCTATAAATCACAAACTATTTTACAGAATTTTTTCAACGATTTTTTTTTTTCAAATTTTAAATTTTGAATTTGCCTTCTTTTATACCGCCGGTCCGCCCGGTATAACGGTAACCGCGGTTTACCGCGGTAAACCGTCCGGTAGAAAAAACGCAGCATCCAATCCCTTTTGGTCTGGCCGCCGCGGCGGGCGTGGCGCCATTGTGCCGTGAGGAAGCCAGAGCGTGCCTCCGCGACCGTTGAGCCGTGAGTATGCCTAGGAGTCTAGGACTCACTCACCACTGGCCGCCGGCCAGGCCGTCCGCCTGCGTGCAGCCTGGAGCGTGCCTCCTAGTCCGGAGCCCCGAATCATGGTGTCTCCGTTGGGATCATGGAGCCCCCGGCACGGCAAGAGGTAAAAACTGAAAAGGCAGGACCAAATGATCGGCCAAATCATGGGCTCCGGCAGCGGCGCAGACGCTGTGAGGAGGTCAACACTCAACAGCTCTGTTATAGCAAGTAGGAATGGTTTAAAAATGGAATGACTTCATTGCTACAGTAGGATTCAGCAGCAATTCATAACCGTAGTTATAGTCAGTGGTATGGCAGTAACTTCATTGCTTCTCACTAACCCCGTGCTTTCGTCCATTCGATTTTCTTCACCCACCGTAGCTAGGATTCGTGCAGTTCATAACCGCAGACTTGCCGAAATGGCCATTTATTAAAACTTCACTGGCATGATCACAGGCCACTCACTGTACGTACGCGTGACGGTTTCCACTCGACAGCGTCGCGGCAAACGCCATCGAGTAGTGTGTGTACGGTGTCGGTGTACCGCAGCCACTCTGACGGTCTGACCGATCCGATCCAAACAGTGCTGTATATACTCTACATACAAGAAAAAGAAATAAATACAGTTAGAAAACAATAGTAAAAACAAAAAGTAGTAATAATAAAATTAATTATAAAAGGTCCCAACTGCCCTCCGTTTGCGTGAGGAGTCAGGCAAGGTGAGCAGTGCACAGTTGTACTCCCAGCTGCTGCTCGTACCATCAGCAGCTCACCGTCCCGGCATCAGCTGCTGATTCCGGGCAATCAATCGCGCGTTCTCCTCAAATCCTCCCTCCCCGGCCCCGGCCCGCGGCCTGCTATTTCACTGCGCTGTGGGCTGGCCTAGCAGACGCGTAGGAGTAGACTACTGCGAGTCCCATTATCTGGTCTGCCTCGTGCCTCCATAAATACGACCGGCCCTTCGCCATTCCCACTCGCCTCCCACCGCTCCCGTTCCCTGTGCCGCCGCTGCTGTGGCCACCACTCTGCTCGCCTTCCTGCGTGGTGCGCTGCACTGACTCTGACAGCGCCCGTCCTGTAGCGGCAGGCGAGAGGTAGAAGTCATGATGGCGGCAATGCCGGCGCTGCTGCTGCTGGCCGCGGCCGCCTCGGCGATGATGCTCTCCCCGCCGCCGCCCGCATTCCCGGCGTGTACGGCGGCGGCAGCTGGCAGAGCGCGCACGCCACGTTCTACGGCGGCAGCGACGCCTCGGGCACCATGGGTACGTCGTCTCGTCGGTCGCGGCGGCGTTGTCTTCCTCCTTCCTTCCTTCCTTCCTTCCTCTTGCTGCGCTTTGTCGTCGTCGTCGATCTCTTCTAATTCTCATCTCCTTCTCGACGGTGCTTGTGTGTGTGTGCATTGCAGGCGGCGCGTGCGGTTACGGCAACCTGTACAGCCAGGGGTACGGCGTGAACAACGCGGCACTGAGCACGGCGCTGTTCAACGAGGGCCTGAGCTGCGGCGCGTGCTTCGAGATCAAGTGCGAGAACCAGCCCGGGTGGCGGTGGTGCCACCCCGGGAGCCCCTCCATCCTGGTGACGGCCACCAACTTCTGCCCGCCAAACTACGCGCTCCCTTCCGACGACGGCGGCTGGTGCAACCCGCCACGACCACACTTCGACCTCGCCATGCCCATGTTCCTCCACATCGCCGAGTACCGCGCCGGCATCGTCCCCGTCTCCTACCGCCGGTACGACGAGACGACGCTTCTCCCATCTTTCTGTCTCTTCCCTTCGGCGTTGCATTTCTTGGCCTGGATGCGTTGCTCGTCGTCGGCGTTGGGGACGGTGCCTGTGGTAGTAAACGAAAACGACATGCTTCTTGGTTGGAGCACCCGGGGGCTTTGACGCTTTGTTTTCTTTTCTCCCGTCCGTCCACTGGCCGTTTCGTCTGCAGGGCAAGAGCAGAGATTCCTCTCTCGCTCTGCCCACGCGTCTTTTGAGGCGTAGTGGGGGGCTCGTCCTCTGCTCCTCGACGCGCCGCTGTGGCCTGCTGTGGCCTGTGTGGGTGGGAAACGAAACCCCCGTGACACGTTCCGTTCCAGGCTCACGCAGGCAGCACACAACCACCATCCACCAACGCCTGCCCGTCCGTTTCGTCACCCTCCGGTGTCTTGTTCCGTTTGCCGATGGATGGATCTGGCGGCACGGACCTGCACGGCATGGCGATTCATTTCGATTTCGCGACGCTTTGCTTCGATCACGGAGCGGGCGTGCAATTACTAGTACTGCTTTCCCCAATGGTGGGCTGGGGATGGGGCACCGGATCCGGGCGTTAAAAGCCGCAACACAAAATTCTGCGCTAGTACTACGTGATAAATCCACGGCGATTTTGGTACAAAACTAGAGGAAATTTGTGGTTTTCTGCACATCATACACACACAACGTGGTAGAGAGCGAGTCCGTTCCGGCAGGTCACATGGAACGGAAGCCGGACGGCTGGACGGATTTCCGGTGCTACTAATTGTAGTAGGCAGTACTACTACTGACGAAAAGAAACGGAAGGCTGCTTTCTTGACATTCTATTTGGGTCTAATCTGCCATCTACAGTTGTGGTTGTTTTTTCGTTGCGTTAGTGCTGTATAAAAACTGCGGGGTGCATAGTGGAGCACTGTTTCGAGAAAGACGACTACCCGGGTCATCGGCCACAGGGGAAAGGACCAGAGAAGCCTCCAAAAACACCTTGGCGGCAGTAGTAGTTACAGTAGACGACACACTGTACTGGTAGGGCAGCACAGGCTTGACTTTTTTCACTTTTGCCGCCGGGGGCAGGCACACACAGGCAGCGCCTCCGGGACTTTTGCGGCTCTCCCCGTCCACGCCGATCTCAAAATGACCCGTCCTACTACAACCTGATGAAAATGGCCCGTTTGCCCTTGGTTCCTCCCCCGCGTGACCTGTAAAGCCCAGGGCCCGTTCCGTCCTTCCCTCCTGCAGCTCCGCCATCACCGCGTGAAGCCGCGGTGGTCCTGCCTCTGCACTCTGCTGCTCCTCCTGGGCGTGGTGGCCTGTCCTGCCTTTCTTTTTCGGGTGTGTTTAGTGGTAAAATTTTGGAGGGCCTGTTGTTTGTTTCGTTTGTTAATGGCCTTAAAAAGAATCGTTCGTAATATACATCTAAACTACACGTCATTTTGATGTGATGGAGAATCTTCTTTTTGCGTAGTGAAATTTGGAGAGAAAGTTGGGGTGCTAAACACACCCTCTACTACAACTCGCTTGTTATTTCCCGTTCTGCCCCTGTGTAACAATAGTTGTTAAATAAATAAATCTAACCACCAACAAGTGTTTACTGGGACTAACATTTGCGAATAAAATGAAGATAACACGTGCTAATGATGATTGGTTCTGTCTGCAGGGTGCCATGCCGAAAGTCCGGCGGCGTTCGGTTCACCATCAACGGCTTCCGGTACTTCAACCTGGTGCTGATCACGAACGTGGCCGGCGCCGGTGACATCGTGCGCGCGAGCGTCAAGGCGTCCAGCACCGGGTGGCTGCCCATGTCCCGGAACTGGGGCCAGAACTGGCAGTCCAACGCCATCCTCGTCGGCCAGGCGCTCTCCTTCCGCGTCACCGGCAGCGACCGCCGCACCTCCACCTCCTGGAACGCCGCGCCGCGCAACTGGCAGTTCGGCCAGACCTTCGAGGGCAAGAACTTCAGGGTCTGATCGATGAGAAACAAGGAAGAAGCAGCCAAGGTCGTCTTCTTCTGATACATAATTACTACTACTAGTATACCTTCTAGTCGTGTTAGGGTGGGAATGTACGTGAATGCCCGTTTAAGGCCGGCCACCACGCCTTCCTTCTCGCCTTAATTCCATGTCCAAGTCCTCTCAGAAAATGGAGCTTTTTCTTCTCACAATGGGGGGCAAAAGGGTCGGTTAGGGTATATTGCTGTCTAGCTGGTCCCTAGTACTCGACTATTACTCCATTAGTGTGTGGTTATGGACCGTGTTTGTGGGTTAAGCCTCTGGGGTGTGATGGATTTCTGTCCAAATTCAAGAGGCTGAAGTGGCTGCCAAGCTGCAGCTCAAAATTGGGGTGTGGTGAGCGTAGCCCGCAGCTGCTCGTCTTGTCCTTCCTTCCCGTGTCTGTCTCCATGAAGTGGCTATCCTTTGTTATCTCTTTATATATTGTCATGGACCTGATTTTCGTTGCCAGTAAGTAAGGTGATTTGGACTTGTAAGAGTTTCTTGCTTCTGTCTTGGTGTGATATGCTTCGTTGTCTCGCCGTGATGCTTGGCTATGAAAACATGGAAAACCTACGCGATATCCGAATGATGACGACGGCGACGATGATTAGTTGATTCGTGCCGGATGCTTTGCGTGAATGCTGGCAAGAGCTCCTTCCTCCGGTTGTGCCGAGACGACAATACGTGAAAAAGATAAAGCAGAAAGCGAAAGTGCGCCACGGGCACCGGGCAGGGCCGGCCTTCTCCGCTTTGGGGATGGCCGCGGTCGGTTCGGTCTTGTCTGCTTGTTCGAGTTGGGACGCCACGGTCGCGCTCACGACGGCGATGGCGCCACCGACCATGCCGTGTTCCGGACAAGGCATGGCTCACCGGCATCGGCGTGATGATGCTCTGTTGCCGGTGCGTGCGTGCGGCCAGGCTTGGTGAGTTCATCGTGCTGGTTACGCGTCGACGTCGCCGCGGAGGGAGCCAAATGCGACTCCCACTCCTCCGTGACAGCCAGCTGAGGGTGGTTGCTGTCATCAGGCGATGCGGTGGGGCCGAGATCAGCGGCGTGAAGAGAGGGAGGAAATGGAGATGCCAATGGCCGGCAAGCTGAGCAGCTGGGACTGCCAGTGCCATCCACATCCACTCCGATGCCCATTGTCACGCCGGGAGATCTCGATCGGCAAGCGCCCGCTCGTCAACATCATGTCACGGATACATCACATCATATCCCGGCTGCACAAACAGTCAACAGCACTAAGATATGGGTGCCACACATTGATGGGTGTCAACATGGAACAGATTCAACCTGCAACACAGATGATGATCCATTCATGTTAAATACTCGGAACATGAGCTCTCTCTTGATGCTCTTGATGCCATGGGTTTCGACATACAGTTACAGTCAAAGCTGAAACCGAGCAGCTCACGACAAAGACCAAAAGGCTCGTTGCCAAAAGCCTGATTACCCTCAATATACACAGACCAGAGCATATTCACAAGCTACAGTCTAGCTAACGACCTGACCAAGTTTAATCATTTTCCTTGCTAACGAGAATGGGCCAATGGTTTTGGATTTGGACCAACGGTCTCCTTTGTGACTCCCAGGCTTCTCCGGCGAGGCTTACGAGCGCTCTTGCTAGCACTCACAGCAGCAGGCCCCTTGGGTTCTTGATTCTTCTCGGCTTCAATGGAGTCTTGGAGCTCTTGTAGAATAGTGACCACAGCATCCATAGTCGGCCTCATCTTAGCTTCGTAGGATAGGCATTCAAGGGCAAGGGCAGCAATTGTTTGCGCACTGTTGAGATTGTATTGACCTTCTAGCCTGGCATCCAGGATGCGGAATATCTTGCGCTTATGTGTGAGGTAGGGTCGAGCCCACTCCACAAGATTGTGCTCACCCTGGGGGCGGTTCTTGTCGATGGCACGGCGGCCTGACAGCATCTCCAGAAGCACCACTCCGAAGCTATAGATATCGCTTTTTGCAGTAAGGTGACCTGAAATTGTAGCATTGTTCAAGATCCATATCACATACTGAGTGAGCTGTTCATACAAGGCTACCAAAATTAAACCTCTTTGCATACAAGACAGAATCACAACAATTTTGCACCAAAGCGGTGCTCTTTGCCTACGAGACAGAATCACAACATTTTTGCACCAAAGCCCACAGTGCAGAATTCATGAAATGACATCTGAGCCACGTCACACAACTCTCTATGATATATATGATATATTTAGAAGACAATGACAATAAGCACCAACATCCATGGCCTTCTTTTTCCCACTCCACTAATGCATTGCGCTAAAACTTATTTCAAGAATGCAACTTAACTACTCAACTCAATATAGCATATGATACACCAAAATTGGAATTTCCATGCAGGGGACCAATTATACCATTTTTTAAGGAGCCTAGGATTTATATCGAATGTCTCATTTAATGTACACCATTAGCTAGGTTTTTGTCACCAATGCAGTTTCGACATCAGGGCAAGCAAATGTACAGAAATTTGGAGGGAAAACACAGAGCTGCACTTCAAATGTTACCTGTTGAGAGATACTCAGGAGCTGCATAACCATATGTTCCCATAACTCTTGTGGACACATGGCTCTTCTCACCAACAGGACCATCCTTAGCCAATCCAAAATCAGAAAGCTTCGCAGAATAATCCTGAATATTAATACAATGTACCTCTGTCAGCGGAGCAAACAAATGTTGAAATGAAGTATCCTGTATTAAAGATTCGCTTTCACTTACTGTGTCAAGGAGGATGTTGGAAGTCTTAAAATCTCGGTAAATAACCTTTGCCTCTGCACTATGAAGGTAAGCCAATCCTTTTGCTGCTCCGAGTGCAACCTTCATTCTAAGGTTCCATGACAGAGGTTGGAAGTATGAGCCTCCTACATCAAGGATTCATAGAGCAACTAACAAATCAGAAGACATACTACCACAGTAATATTATAATATGAACAAAAAATAAGAGATCAGTAACACAAGGTCCTGGGTAACTTACTCCTAAACAGATGATTTTCCAAGCTCCCACGAGGCATGAACTCATATACTAGCAGTCGATGCTCATCCTCTACGCAGTATCCAATCAGCTTGACAAGGTTGGGATGACAGAACTGACCTAGGTAATTGACTTCCGCCTACGAACAGAATACTTATCTATGTTAGAAACCAACGCCAGCACAGAAAGGTGGGGTGCAGGAGGAAATTTGAAAAAAAAAACTGAACAATCATGTATTCACAGGGCAATAGCATAAAATAGAATAGGATTACTCACCAACCACTCTCGGTGCCCTTGCAAACCCTCATGGTTGAGTTTTTTCACAGCAACAGCAATTCCAGTGCCAGGCCTGCAAGGTGATAGTGTGTTCTCATCGATCCATCCTTTATAGACAGATCCAAACCCTCCTTCACCTAGCACACTATCAGGACGGAAATTCCTTGTGGCTGCCTTCAGATTATTGAAGGTGAAGACCTTGACATTGGCGGATTGCAGGATTTCGCACTCAGTCTTGGCACTTGGTGGCATGGAAGCTGAAGATGCTCGACTACTACAGCCACTAAGCCTACTCCCATCCTTACCACCACTCTTCGAGAACATTCCTGCAGATCAAGCATTTAGTAAAGATTCTACTTAAGAGTAAAAGAAAACACCAAACAAAGCCTCATATTATTCCAAGTGAATAAGATTGTGATGATATATCCGAGGCTCATATAAATAACAACCATCACTATCCAGAAGGGACATCCACTTAAACCTATATTTTAATAGGAAACTAGCACCATACAATATAAGGAACTGTACATTGGAAATCATTGCTTAGCCATCTCTAAACAATGATAAGATAACCTACAGACAGCTATAGGAAGTAATAATTGCCCTCTTTGGCAAAAATTCTAGCACTAATGGGCTGGTTAATGTCGAAGAACTCCAGAAACCAATTTTCCTAGAGGATCCTAAAACATTTTTAGTGCAAGAGCAACCGATGTAGGCATATAATAATGCAGTAAACATACATACCTTTTATCAGGAAAAACAATATAAGTCGGCATTAACATAACTGTGACTAACCGCTCAAAACATTTAATCAGTAGAAACCGACTATCGGATGTGAACTGGTTGACATTACTAGCTTTGTTATGACACTATCAAAATACATCAAGCTAGAACTTCAGTGTTTGTATCAACACCGTACATTAAGCAAATGAATAAAAAATATAATAACAGGACACAATTAGTCAACTCCTAAATATTTTTCCCTTTGCGAGTGTGATATATTTCACAAGAGGGAAAATGCGAATTGCGAAGGTCGACATTCAACAGTATAAGCATGTGAAATAGTGGTCATCTGGGGTACACACACACAATGCTACAAGAAAAGTCATACTAGTTATTACTCTACCACAGTACTGGTCCTGCTTCGATCCTATATCACCTCGGTCAAAAACAGAATCCAGGGTGGTTGGGACTACACATGCCCGTGGACCATCAACACAAAGCAATTATCTAATAAGGTAGTGATAAGACTTGTTGCAGTAAAGTCAACCTCATGTCACTTACCAATGTCATCTCAGGAGGACTGAGGGCAAGTGCTACCGAGCGGATAACGAAAGAACCACTGCACATGTCCCATCCATTACCATACGAAATAAGGTAATACCTATCATCTAATAAAGGCTAAGCTCTTTTTGCACAAGTGAAGAACCACCTACAAAAGTACATCGCCTCAGGTTCCAAGCTCGCTTTAGCAAAAACCACTCAAAAGCGATTGTGATGGCTCAATTCTTGCTCCTTGGACACATTGAAGTTGGCAAGACAGCTGAAACGTTGGAATCATCTAACAGAACAAGACCCACCGGAATAGCCCAATCAAAATCAGCCTAACCAACTAGCAAGCGTACACAACCACAGTATGCCACTGCCTACTTGATTCGATGAAAGTTCCCCTCTGTTGCAAGCAAACTTATCCAATCAAATCGCCCAAAAAAACATCACCTAGATAAGTACACAAAGTTTCGCAAAATATACATGTGTGTCAAATCGCCCAAATACAGTACCCATCATTTCGCAAAAGATACGTGTCGCGAGCAACGGACCGGAATTTTAATCACTCCCCCTGATCAAAGAGCGCAACTAGCAAGCACGGATCGCCCAAAGCGCCCTCCTCGAATCGCCCCCATGAACTAACGGTACCAAGCAACGGCTAGCTAGGAGAGGACGAACGAACAAACCTGAGGCGCCAGGGTGAGGGCTCCCATCCTTGATCCGCGCACCCCAGCAGTTCCCCATTCCCGCGTGCTCGCTCGGTGCTCCCCCGCCGCACCGCCGGAGCCAAGCGCGGCAGCGAGAGCCGGGCCCGAGCCCGACCAACCCAACCGGATCAAACGAGCCGCGTCGCTGGCACCGGACACGCAGCGGAGGCGCCCCGCGATTCCCCGGGGCTAGGGTTTTGGGACGGGAGCTGCGAATGAAGCGGTGGGCGGATGGACGGAAATCAGCAGTAGTGGCCGGGTATATAGAGGAGGCGAGGGAGGTGGCGTGGTGGAGCGCGTGAGGCTTGCTGCCGCTTTGGGGGGAGGGAGGAGGGAGGGGGTGTGAGCCGAACAAGCGAGCGAAGCGAGGGAGAGGAGCGTGAGGCGGCAGGCAGTTAATGGCGGGCAAGGGAGGCGTGTGTTACCGGGGCAAGGCGCCGCGGGTTCCGCCTGCCCTCCAGGGGAAAAGGCCTGGGAAGTTGGTGCGCGCGGCCGTAGAGGCACGGTACCGGGTGGGACGCTGCCGTGTGGGCCACCGTAGGGGACCGCTGATGTTACCGTTTCACCTCCGGGGTTAACGGATGAGGGTTTTACGGTCGAGGCTGTCTCAAACAGATCGGGCTGGTAGTAGGTTCGGCCCACGGACCGGGAAATTGGATGATAGGGTTGTTGGGCTTCATTCTACAGGTTAAAACCAACATCTGCAGTTATCAAATATTGTTTCATTAACACTCAAAGGAAATGTATTATGATAGTCCATTTATTTGATATATGTTGTGAATATTAATATATTTTTAAAACATTCTAAAGGTTAGAATTGTGAGACGCATAAGAGGACTAACTCTTCTATCTTCTAATAATCATGAGAGTATAATCAATTCGCCTCTTTTTTCTTTGTGCGCAAGATCCTATGGCGTAATCCAGTTGTCCATTAGTGTAATGTGTATTTTGGATTTAAAAATTTATACTTTACAACCTTTGATCATTGATTAGTTAAATCTATATCTACATCTATCTATTCTATATCTATATCTATCTATTTTATATCTATATCTACATTTATTTTGTATCTATATCATCTACATCTCTATATCTATGTCTTGTATTTTCTAATCTCAACATGTAAGTCGTTCACGTCATTTTTCACTAACCATCCACATCATTTCTCACTAAATGCCACACCATCACTACATCTTTCAACATCTTTCGATCTCAACATGCAAGTCATCAGCCATCTCCACTAACCACCCCATATATATTACACTAATGTTAAACCTCTTAAATCTTAATGCAACCTATCCACGTCACCTCCACTAAGTTTAATTATTAGTTTTCATTTTCAATATATAATAAATATACAAGATCACAAGACATCCATTTTGGTAGTTGTTAATTTCATCATCTTACAATTCGTCTATCTAGTTATATTAGCTTTTTATTAGGTTCTTTCATTGCCTTAACTAATTTTTGATAGGAACTTATGCAAGAACATGAAGGTCTAACTTATACATGAAATAACTTTATTTCTAAAAGAGTCCAGCAACTGCAGCAACACACAGGTATCCTTCTATTTATATGCATGCTCCATGCACAATAGACTGGATACTTGAGTCCGTTATTTTTATTAAAAAAATGACAATATGAAGAGAAATCATTTTGTCAAATTTTTGCTTTAGTGACTTTCACATTCTAAAATATGCCTCGATGGGAAAAAAATATTAACTATTGAACCGATAACTTTTCTAACTAGAAACATAGGATCTCTTACTTTTGACTCCAAAGTTAAGATCTTGGATTTCATTAGGCTAGCTACATCATATTTAAAAATCTCTGGCACCCGATTAGGTGGTCTTCACATCGTGTGGCTAACATGCCTTTCGTCACGAGGGCTTCTGACCACTTTGCAATGTGTTCTAAAGGGATGTTTGGTTTACTACCATAGTTTACCATGCGTGTTGTGGCGGAGGTGGAAGAAAGCTTCGCCACGTTTTTGCCACAGCTTTGCCATGGAAAATGACACCAAACAACGGGGAAAACAACAAAGAGAAAAGTTGTGGCGGACAAAGGTGGGATGAAGACCAAACAACCGCCTCCGTTGGTGTGGTGGCCAAATGTTAGGCGTGGCAATCTGTGGCCATAAACTAAACAACCTCTAAATAAGGCATGAATTGCCCTATGCCTCAAACATTTACCATCCTTGATGTCATTTGACGTCTCATGCCCTTTCAAACTTTTCAGTCAACCATGCAAAAGAACATGCAATATCAAGAGGTGGATCGCATAGAAGAAAGCATTGTGAGCACACATGTACTAAGCTAATAGTGATATTCACTGAGGAGGATTGGCCGTGGTTTTTAACTCATCCTTCAATTAAGACACCTTTCGTACAACACCAGCAGGCCCGTCTTATGGGGAGGGGCAACCAGTGCGACGCCCCTGGGCCCATGCCACCTGGGGGCCCATGAGGATATATATGCTTAGTACTAGTACACAGCAGTAGTACATGTATTCAGTTATTAGGCCACCGTGTTTCAAAACAAAAAAAAAGTTATTAGGCCAGCCTAACCTATTCCCAGCCCATTGAACGCACGCACAATCACCTCGCCCTCGTGAACCTGATCTCACGATCGCAATTCGCAACCACCTCTCGCCAGCGTTGCCTCTCCCAGCACGTCTGCACGGCTGGACGCCTGGACGGCGGACCTGATCGGCTGTGACCACGGCTCGCGCTTGGCGTTCCCCTTCGCGTCGCCTATGTAGACTGCAGTAGCCCGTAAGTGACATTTACTGATCGCAATTTAATTTATCAGTTAATTAACTGATGGGTATAGGGCTTCAATTTTCTAATCCAATTCATTTTGTTAACATGTTAGATTATGCCAAAGAAATGTTTGTCGGGTGCTCAAAAAAGGAGGGAAAAAAAAGATAATAACAAGAACAGTTTGATGAATCACAAAAGGGTGCTATTCATAGGTTTTTTCCAACTTCAAGTAATGCCGAAGTCAGGCAAGATCAGCAGGAACATGATCAGCCAATAATTGCACAAGTTGATGCCCACGATGGTACTATAGAGGATCAAAATTTAGATGCACAGGCCGATGTCAATGAAGCTAATGAAAATTTGCAATCAGAGGATACAAAAAAAAAAAATGCAAATACTTATGAACAAGAAGATTCACCTTGGACTATCTTCGATCCTAGAACATGGGGAAATCTTAACAATAGGAAAGGAGATATCTTAATTGACAAAGGGCCTGTGAGAGAAATGGATTTACAATTCCCTGCTGATCCTAGTAATAGACGGTTTTCATATGCTTTTACTCGGGAAAGCTAACTAATGGTGATTGTTGTTGACAAGTTATTCAAATCAAATCAGGGAAGTGGTTGGTTTACTCAAACTGCTAAACATGTGGACAAAGGTCTATTGTTAAGGTCTTTGGCTACTGTTCTGTTTTTCCTCTCTTACTTTATCCTTCTAAGTTATTCAAATCAAATCAGAACAAATCTTATCTAGCATCTGAAGGACTGAGCGATTGGAATCAAAAAATGTTTCACAAAAGCAAAGGCAATAGAAAAATCTAAAATCCAGATTGATGGACAACTCCGCCCTTTGCCATCCAAACTGCTCACCAGGGGCATAAAATTCCCTCTAAGCACCATTTTATGGGTCTTCAATATCACAACTAGAAATTAGTAAAAGGAAAGTGAAATAAGTTCGATCTCATTGATGTGCACATCTCCTTCTCCTCTTGTGACAAAATGGATCAGTGCATGCATGTTACGTTTTGTTGACATTGCTGTAAATGTAAATGAGTCAAGTATACGATCTTCATCGGCTTGACACTATGCATGCATGCGTTGGCAACGAAGCGACTCTCACCTCTAGTCCTTTTTTATTCTCTCGCTGTTTGTCTTTCGTCTTCCGCCACGAGCGATGACTAAAGCGAGAGAGTTTGCCCGGCTGATGAGTGAACCACTCATTCGCGGCGTGAATTACGCGCCAGATTCATTCGACGCAAGCGAAGATGATTGCCGCCATGTCGGCGCGAGTGAAGATGACGGCCATGGCATTGAGGTTCAATCGATCTGCTCGTGCCGAACCACTTGTTCTCGGTGTGAACTTCGCACCGGATTCATTCAACGCAAGCGAAGACGACGGCCATGACCACGCGAGCGAATACGACAGCGTCGAGGACAGTGGCGTTCAGTTGGATCACGGTGAGAAGAGGCTCTTTGTACCGTCCCTTAAATTTAGCAGTCTTGTTCTATCCATGACAAGTAAATTGAGCAGCATCGCATCCCATTATTCATGCTTATCGTTCCTCGATGAAGATCGTTTACATGGTTGGCACAAACTTAGTAGTGCTAGTTGCCCGTAGTTCACTACACGCAACAACCCAACTATGATAAGCCTTATTTCTTAGGGCCCGAGCAGCGGTGTCTTGCGAGTGCAATCGGTTGCACGGTACCCGGTCGCTGCGATGGGGCCGTCTGCTGCTTCTTCAAACTGGCCATCGAAAGGGAGCAGGGCCTCAACTTCCACCAACGTGGACGAGGGAGGCTTCGGCACCGTGGAAGGCTCATGATTGGTCACTTGATCGACTCTCTCAAGAGTGCGGGCGCTGTGCACGGACGAGATGGTGGTGGCCATGGCCATGACAAGGAGGAGGCAGAGGGTTGTGAGGTTGGCGAGCTTGGCCATTTCTTTACGGTTTGGTGATGGTCGTCGTTTGTCGTGTAAGCAGGTACTGGATTGGAATGGGTTGGTGGTCTAGGATTGGGATGAATAACTGATTTTTATAGGTGGAAACGCGGTTACTAAGATTTTATTTATGAAACTACTGTTACTAAGATTTTATTTATGAAACTACGGTGGATTTTATAGATTTTTTTTGAACTGCTGTTACTAAGATTTTATTTATGAAACTACGGTGGATTTAGTGCATGCATTTAGTATCTATGACTGGAGTTACGATGTAATGAATAAGCCATGTTTGCTCAAATAAACCCATAGGAGTTTCGCCCAGAAAAAGAATTAAAATTTTGAAATGACAGAAAATTATTAACTTAGGAGTTATTTGATAGAATTACATCCAAAACTTAAATCCTGTCTATTTTTTCTTCATTTTTTCAGCTATCAAATAATAACTATTCAAAAATCTGGTCTCACTTAATTCGGGAAAACTTCTTGCCGTTTTTTAACTGTTGAGGATGGTTATTACTTGCCTCGTCGACGGCGGCGTGCCCTCTGCGTCTGCCTCGACTCCGCCGACTGCGGCAAACTCCTCCGCGTCCGCCTCGGCTCCGGACAAAGGTCGCATGCACACCGCTTCGACTTGGCTTCACCAACCGGGGGCGATCTAGGGGCGTGTTTGCTACCGCCCGCCTGCCCGGCTGGCTCGCCCGCCTGGCCATGGCCGGTCGGAGCCCGGCGCCTATGGTGCAACGCCCTGTGTTTGTTTTACGGGCGCAGACGAGCTCGGTTCAACCGAGATCGTGTTTGATTTCTGGCTCAACTGTGTATGGTTACTCACATGGGTAGACTTACCACCACACTCTACCCTTGTCGGCATTTCATCGAACACCCACACCGCAGCCATGGACGCCGTCGCACGCCTCCATCTCCGCCGCCGAGCACGCATGCACGGTGGTGGTCCTGCTAACTCCGACTTGTGCAGGCGCGCCGAGAGCTCCACAACGGCGCGCTCCAGGATGACGATGGGCCCCTCCTTCTCTGTCTCCGTCTCCGCCACAGCGGCTGGCTGCTACTGCTCGTGTTCCAGATCGAGATATATCCACCATGGACGACACACGAGCCATGGACGACACGGGAAGCCCAGCCACGGCGCGGCTCGTGACGCCCAGCCGACCGCGGCCTCCCGGCCCACCGCGCCACCGTACCCGTCTCTCCTCCGAACCGAGCGGCGGAGCAGGGACGCCACCTTTCTAATCGGACGGTGGCGCGAGGGCCAATGCTGCACGAGGTCGCGACGGGGCTCCTCCTCCACGGCGGGGCAGCGGCGCCATGGGGATTCGACCTCCGCCCGTGCCCGCAGGACGCCGCGCCTTGGACTGGGACTCCGACGGTCACGGCCAAGCATGGAGGTGAGCAGCAGCAGCGGACGGAGAAAGGAAGGTGAGAGACTGGGAGGTGAGGAGCAGCACGCACTCGCGCTTCAGCGAGCTCAGTCCAGCCGGGCTTCCAAAAAACGGTGGGGAAGAGCTTCGCTCGGGAGCCTGGCCGAGGGTGCTTTAAGTTCCGGGCAGCGCGGAACACGATGCTGAGCCAGGTGCACCAACACGAGCAGCTGCACCTCGGGGCTCCAGCCGGGCTATGGCCCTTGAGCAAACACGCCCCTAGTCTGCGTCGATGCGGACGGCCTCCACGGCTCCTGGTTCGCGGCCGCCATCCCCTACTTCGAGCCCGCGTGTGGCCCCAAACTCGTCCTCCGGGAGCCCGGCGAGACCGCCTCCATCGGCATCGGCGAGACCACGTCCATCGGCATCGGCATCGGCAATCCTTCTTCCTCGTCACGCGTGCCAAGCAGGAGAGGCGCGCCGCCATCATCCGCGCCGAGGGGCTGGGCGCCAGCTGCCGCGTCTTCGTCGGTGTGAACATGCAGCGGTTCCGGAACGACTTTGTGACTGACGAACCCGACCTTCTCTGCTGCGTCTGCCTCGGACCCGTCGAGTGCGCGTTCTGCGCCATAGGGCTCGATGGCTATGACGGCTACCTCCACAACGACCCGGAGTATGGCTTTGCTCACTTCGACGCGCCGCTTCAAGACGAGGGTCGTGGATGCCAGGCACTCGCGGCAGTCGCCGCTCTCCACGCTGATGCCATCGGCGCGGCAAGTGGGGGCTGCTGGCATGGGTTCTGGATGCAAGGCCAGTGCAAAACCAACTGTTCGACGGTTTGCCCAGGGGGCGAGCTCTGCTTTGCCGACGTCTCAGTCGGCATGCTCTGGGAGGAGCTCCGCGCGGGCACCTGTACCAACGCCCGCCCAGATCCACCGGACGCCGTCGTGTGCAGCGCCAAGTATCTCCTCCACGATAACAACTTCTCCGACCAGCTGAGTCGTGGGGAGGAGAACCTGCACGTGAAGCTGCTGGAACCCGCGAAGTACTGCCCCAACAGCGGCAAGTTGTTCCTGCCGGCGACAATGCAACTCCGTGGCCTTACTGTTTCTGGCGATGTGCTACATCTAGAAGTGAAGATGGACACGCAGGTGGTCCTGAAGCACGCTCTACTAGTGTTTGAAAAATTGCCAACTGTGCTCGTCGTGAGTTCTCTGTTGTTCCTTGGTGATGATCGGTCCTAATCCAGTGGTAGTGGTGCTAGAGCTACTACTTGCAGTTCACAAACCACAATGGCCACCCCTTTGGTTGGATTGCAACACTAAGCTAGTGAATTCTAGTCAACTCTATGTCGGTCTCTCTGGTCATGGTTCTATTTAGGCTGGATGTTGTGCAATAAGGCCTTCATGGCCACCACCTCAAAACTTGAGATGTTGAGTGATGGTGTTCAACTCGGACCTACACCTTGGCCATCCTTTACTTGTGCGGACAGCTTCTCTATGGCACATTTACTCGAGGAGGCTTACAGAGTTTGATTCTCTATCTCATGGGTTTGTCATCGGTTTGGTGGGACTAATTGAAGAGATGAGATTGTTCAGTTCTACAGCTACAGCGAGGGAGTCATCGGTGCCTTGGAATCTGTTGGTTTGCAACTCTCGATATCAGTATTATGGGTTGTGCGCTTGATTAAACAACGAGTGCAAATGGAAGTGTGGAGGCAATTGTCGGTGTTTCTTGCTAGAAGTGGTTAGACAAAACTTACAAGTTGCAACATGTACCAAGTGCAAGGACTGTCGCAGGGAATTTATATGGCTTGATAGGGGTTCTTGAATACCAAAAAGGAAGTGCGGTGCAACCTTGATTGCTTCAATTTCGGCGTATTCGGAAGAAGAGTCTTTACATTTTTTCATTGGGAACACCGGTGGTTCTAAACTTCTCCATCGGCTTGGGGGCAAGCTGAATTTTAAGAAGGGGGGGAATGTCGGGATACGTACGTGGGAGGGGCTGCTAGGTGGGGTCGCTGTCATGCAGCGATGCTTAAAAGGGGAACCGGTCGGGAGGAGAGGGCATCGATCAATTATTACGCAAAATAGAATCCTCCCCCTCCACTCTTGTTCATCTTCCTCCCCAAGTTTCCTCCTCTTTGTACCCGGATCTTCTAGAATCTTCTAGCATCTCCTCTTAGCACTTGATGATTCCGGCCTCCCTTCCCCCGAGGTCTTGTATCCCGCTCTTTGGATTCGAGTTCTGGGTGATCTATCCTAGGAGTGTTATTAACAAGTGGTATCAGCTCCTTTGTTCCTCGCCAATCGATCGGCGGTACACCATGGACCCCGAGATGAAGATGCTCTTCGATGAGATGCACATAAGCGCTTCGACGCGATCGGCCGCTGCCCCGACAGATTGGGTGCAAGCTCGCCGTCCCGAGAGAGGTCGCCTTCGACTGCGTGGGCGCCCACGTCACCTCAATGTCCCGTCGGCGCCCCCGGCGTCGCCACGAGCCGGCTCGGGTGCCCGACTCCACCAACCCCCCCGGCGCCCGCCTGCGTCGCGTCTACGCGGCGCCTCCGCCCTCATGAGGGGGAGGAGCCTGGGCGTGTCGCGGAAGAGCGACTACGAGCCGTTCATCTTTGACTCTTCCTCGCCGTTGCCCGATGGCGGAGTAGTTCGTCGTCGACACTGCGCCTCTTGTTATTACAGCCCTCGACTCTTGTTCATCTTCCTCCCCAAGTCTCCTCCTCTTTGTACCCGTATCTTCTAGAATCTTCTAGCATCTTCCTCCTAGCACTTGATGATTCGGCTTCCCTTCCCCTGAGGTCTTGTATCCCGGGCTACAGGATTCGAGTTAGCGGTGATCTATCCTAGGAGTGTTGTTAACACAAACCCACCGGCCCACAGGCGATGAACCTATGGTTGAACTATGCGGACCAGCAGGGCACATGCCCCCTCCCCACCACCACTCTAATAAGGTGTGATCGGTATTATGTCACGGCAGCATCACACAAAAATTAGAAAATGGAATAGAGTGATTGCATTTTTTTACTCAAAATGGAAGTGTCGTACCAGACTACGGCCAGCCGTAATTCTAAATATTCCTCGGTTATTATATGCGCTTTTACACCACTATTCACTTATGATTGTGTTTAGTTGGTTCAAACTTTGGCTAGAGTCCAAAGATTCCCGTCACATCAAATCTTTTACTTTATGCATGGAACATAGGTAAATAAAATAACTAATTGCAAATTTTGATGTACTTTTGCGAGATGAATCTTTTGAGCCTTAGCCTATGGTAGGACAAAAGGTACCACAAACAAATGAAAAGGGGTGTGTTTTAGATCCCTTAAAATTGGCACTTTAGCGAACCGAAAAACATTGTACACTTTTCGTTTACTTATGGTAAATATTACCCTACATTAGGATAACTAGGCTCAAAAAATCGTCATGCAATATAATCTCAACTATGCAATTAGTTATTTTGTTTACCTACATTTCATACTTTGAACATTAAGCCTTTTGGTGCAATTAATGCTTTGATGTGATGAGAATTTTAGAAATTTTGGGAACTAAACACACCCGTGCATTTAAGACAATCGCCAAAGTTTGGCAACAACTAAACACAATGTTTTTTTATCGTTCGCTCTGTGATTTTACTGTTCACGCGTTTGTAGAGCGGGTGCAGCGGTGGCACACCTACAAGGCAAGGCTTAGGCTATGGCATATCACAATTCGCAACACCTCAAGCAAGCCAAAAGAAAGCACTGTGTCAGCTCGGTGTTTTTCTTCAATATTTTCTTGCCAAAAGTTTATCGCTTCATTTCATCACGCGTATCATTGGTGAGCTGCAAGCCTGCAAACAACATGTTTAGCGATGACAAGAAAAACTTTTATCTATTAGTAGAACACTACAATTGCATATATAACTTTTTTATGTGTTTTTTGTTGTGATGCTACCTAACAGCAAGGCCATATTCGCTACAAAAGAATTTGGTATACAAAGTATTTATAATGTAAAGAGACATATTCGTTGCAATATACACCGTGCAGAAGACACTAAGACTCCGTTTGGAATGTAAGAATTCTGCAAAAAAACAAGAGCATATTCAAGGGTCTCTTTATATCCTACCAATTGATAGGAATGAAAATTTCGAGGAACAAATGCCCTCCAACTTTTTTAATTACTCTCTGAATTTAACCATCTTCTATTCAAATTTCTCGCTAGCCAGAGATGAATAACGGGGCTAACTCTTTAGATTGCGCACAATATATATAGAAGCTGGGATAGAAAGATATAGTGATTTTTATGTAAATGACTCTCTACATGACGATTTAAAGAGTGAGTTTAAAAGAAAAAGAAACATTTGAAGATGCTCTAATAATATAGAAATTTCAAAATAAATGCAGGATTAAAAAAGTGTTTCAAAAACATGGCCTGCAAGTGCAAATACCAAAGGAAGCCAAATGTGCAACCTGGCCGGCCCGGCAGTCTAACCCTGCCTTCGGCGTGCAGATCTTCCCCTAACTTCCGGACCTGAAAAAGCCCACGCGAAGAGCATAGCAGTGGGTGGACTCGGCACCGGCCATCGGGACTCGGGAACGCGATGATGGCCGCCGCCTGGCCTCTCTCCGCCGTCGCCGGCCTTCTCCCGGCCTCCCTCTCGCTGACCCTCCTCCTCGCCACCCTCGTACCGACCTCTCCTTTCCCCAAAACCCTGCACCTCCGCCCCCTGCTTCCTCCTCCTCGTCGCGGCGCTCACGCCATGTCTTCCTCTCGTGCGCAGGTGTCGATCCTGGTGCTGGGCGCTGCGGCCGTCTTCTTCGAGCACATCCGCAAGATCGGATGCATGCACTCGTAAGTCAGCTTCCGTGTTCCCGTCTCATCCTCTTCGTTTCTCCCGCGATCTGCGCGTCGTTGTTGACTGCTGTGATGTTCTGGATCTCGGCCGCAGGCTGGAGAGGTCCGCCGTCTCGGACGCCTTCTTCGAGGACCCCAACTCGCTCAAGAAGGTAGTGTGCTGATTGCTCGTCTCGTTCTGCAGTATGGTGTGCACGCTAGGTGTTTGTTGATTTGCTTGTCTGAACTGACTGCTGTATAGGTTCCGTGCCCGTCGGTTTTGGATCCTCCTGAGAAATACATTTCGTTGATAGTTCCTGCCTACAATGAGGAGCATCGACTCCCCGAGGCTCTTACAGAAACACTCAAGTAAGGCATTTGCTACTCCTGTTGCTCAATGCTATATATTTATCTTTGAACTTTGAACCGTGCATTGCAATCTATACTGGTAATTTCCTTAGCAGCTAGTGGTTAATTGTTATATTGATTGCTTTGTTGTTCTCTCTTTAATAGCTACTTGAAGCGGCGTCCAACTGCTGACAAGTCCTTTTCCTACGAGGTTTGTGGAAATCTAGCATGTTATTTGCAATCCCCTTTTCAGCTTGCAGGGTGCAGGCAAACTTTGAACATTTTGTGCAGAGCATTTTGTTTATTGAAACCTGTATTAACCTAGCTAATTACGGAATTTAACTGATTTTGTCAAGGTCTTGATTGTTGATGACGGTAGCACTGACAGAACCTCTAAAAAGTAAACTTTTCGGTTTTGTGAAGCAACACAACATCGATAATGTTAGAGTTCTTCTACTGGGAAGAAATCATGGGAAAGGTGAAGCTGTACGAAAAGTGAGTGTTGAAATCCGGGATGTCTCTTTTTAGGGCTTAGGTTTCAAATAAAAACTAATTGCTGCTTTCCTTTTTGTTTTTTCTTGGAACCATGGTCTAATAGGGAATGCTACATTCACGTGGTGAACTATTACTTATGCTTGATGCTGATGGTGCAACTAAAGTGACTGATTTGGAAAAGCTTGAAGCTCAGGTTTGTCTCCGTCATAAGCTAAACTGAACATCAAGTTTTGAAAGTTAATTTGGTTGGTATTGAATTAGTTTTTTTTTTTTTTTTTTTTTTTTTTGCTCTTAGGTTCATGCATTGGCTAAGAAAGCTAAGTCTAGCCCAGGAACATCTACTGGTTCATCTCAGAATCTCTCTGATGTTGAAATTGCTGTTTTTGGTTCCCGAGCTCATCTAGAGAAGCAGGCTCTTGCAACAGTAATGCTCTTTACTGCTCACTATCCTCAGTCTTTTTGTTTTCGACTAAGTTTTCACCTTGTATTTTTCTCACTCTTACCCTGCTTTATCGCAGAGGAAATGGTATAGAAACTTTCTTATGAAAGGTTTCCATTTGGTAGTTTTGTTGACTGCTGGTCCTGGGATCAAAGATACACAGGTATTCTGTTTCATCCATATAAGTTCTTAAAATAAATAAGCGCCATTGACTCTTCATGTGTTTCTTTATGACAATGCTCATGGTCTCATTTGTTACCAATTCCAGTGTGGGTTTAAGATGTTCACACGAGCAGCTGCAAGGAAGCTTTTCACAAATATCAGATTGAAGAGGTATTCTTTTCTGCTCTCTGCTATCTTCTTTGATGTCTCTGGTGCTGTTTACCAAATCTGCTTTCTAGGCACATTGTATGTATGGTTATTACAACTTGCCTTTTTCTTTGCATGGGCAGGTGGTGTTTTGATGTTGAGCTTGTATACCTGTGCAAGCGCCTCAGGATCCCAATGGTAGAAGTATCTGTTAATTGGGACGGAGATACCTGGATCCAAAGTGCGCATGACAAGCATCATGCACATGGTATTTGAGCTCCTGCTGATCAGAGTAGGCTATGGACTGGGGATATGGAAAATCTACTCGTAGATCCTGACATCCTATGCTGACTAGTTTCTGCAACTTAGTTTATCATCGCTGTAGTCTATACAAAACTTAGTTCATCGCCGGCAAATACATTTGGAGGAATACTGTACAATTTTCCGAGATTTTCATATCGAGGGAATCAATTCACATGTACCCTAGTGTTTGATCATAGTTATGTTGACAGATATAGGGCAACTTTGTTGTCTCAGCTGATGAACTTTCTCCTTTTACTGATTTGTTATACAGAACTCAAATTGTGTGTGGCCTTGATTATCACAGAAGAGGGCTAAACTTACTTGCTTTGTGTTCTTTGGTGAAAGCCTCTTGGCAGATGCAGTGCAGAACTGAATCTGCTCATGCTGATTTGTTTCTGACTTGGACCTTGACAAGCAACAGCATTCATGATATGATCTTTTCTCAAACCTATACCAACAAAAATCTTCTATCAATCTTTTAGCAATGCACAGGGCGAATGATCAGAAGTTCAAAACCACTGCCCCGCGCCTGGTGCGCTTGGCCAAATGCCGCCGCCGCATCCATTTCCATCGCACGTTGCGTCGCATCCGCGCGGCCGCCGCTTCTCCACCGCACCGGCCTGGCACCACCCGCCGTCCTCTGCGCGGGCCGCGGAGCAGCACTGCCTCCGCCTTCTGGAGCGCTCTCATCCGCGCCGGCCGCCATCCTGCAGTCGTTGGCCTTCCTCTTCAAGTCAGGCCTCCACGGCAACCCGCTCGTCCTCACCAGGCTCTTCGCGTCCTGCGCTTCCGCGGCGCCCGCGCTGCTCGAGCCCTTGTCGCCGCGCTCCTCGGGCCACCCGTCCCCATCGACGCGTTCCTCGTCAACACTCTCATCCGCGCGCACGCTGCCTCCCCGTTCCCTTCAGCCCGTCTCCGCGCCACCGCCTTCTTCCCGCTCATGCTCCGCAGCGCCGTGTTGCCCAACAAATTCACCTTCCCGTTCCTTCTCAAGGCGTGCGCCGCGCTCCCGGGCTCCCGGGCGTTGGGCTCCAGGCGCACGCCGCCGCTCTCAAGTTCGGGTTCGCCACCGACGAGTATGTTTCCAATACTCTCATACACATGTACTCCTGCTTCGGCGGTGCGTTCCTGGGGACGCGCGGAATGTGTTTGACAGAATGACGAAATCGAGCACGGTTACTTGGAGCGCGATGATCGGCGGGTATGTGCGTGGGGGCTGTCGAGTGATGCAGTTGGGCTGTTCAGGGGAGATGCAGGCCAGCGGGGTGAGGCCAGATGATGTTACAGTGATTGGTGTTCTGGCAGCAGCTGCGGGTTGGGAGCACTCGAGCTTGCTCGGTGGGTTGGAAGGTTCGTGGAGAGGGAGGGATTCGGAAATCAGTGATGCTGTGCAATGCGCTGATTGACGCGCTCGCCAAGCGCGGTGATGTGGATGGGGCTATGGCGGTGTTCCATGGGATGGAGGAGCGGACTGTTGTGTCATGGACCTCAGTGATTGACGCCCTTGCAATGGAGGGTCGTGGGAAGGAGGCTGTGGCGGTCTTTGAGGAGATGAAGGCTGCTGGTGTGCGGCCTGATGATGTCGTGTTCATCGGGTGCTCACTGCGTGTAGCCATGCTGGAATGATTGATGAAGGTTATGCCTACTTTGATTCAATGAAGATGGAATACGGCATTGATCCTAAGATCGAGCATTATGGCTGCATGGTTGACATGTTTGGTCGTGCTGGCATGGTCGAGCGGGCTATGGAGTTTGTTCATACCATGCCCATGAAACCAAACCCAGTAATATGGCGGACACTTGTTGCTGCATGCGTGCCCATGGCAGGCTTGAGCTTGGTGAAAGCATCACCAGGAACCTTCTGAGCGAGTACCCAGCTCATGAGGCCAACTATGTTATGCTTTCCAATGTCTATGCGCTGACACAGAGGTGGAAGGAGAAATCAGAGATTAGGAGGGAGATGAGCAATAGAGGAATCAAGAAGGTGCCAGGTTGCAGCCTTGTTGAGCTTGATGGGGAGGTTCATGAATTCATAGCTGGAGATGAGTCACACCCACAGTGGAAAGAGATATACATGATGGTCGAGGAGATGGCAAGAGAGCTAAGGCGTGCTGGGCACATCTCGGCTACATCAGAGGTTCTCCTTGACCTTGATGAGGAGGATAAGGAGGGTGCACTTCAGTGGCACAGCGAGAAGCTGGCGATTGCATTTCTGCTACTGAGGACTCCTCCTGGTACACAGGTCCGTGTGGTTAAGAATCTCCGGGTATGTTTGGATTGTCATGCAGCAATAAAATGCATTTCACTGGTTTATAACCGGAGATCATAGTGCGTGATCGCAGCCGGTTCCATCGCTTCAAGAATGGTTCCTGCTCGTGTAACGATTTCTGGTGATGCAATTGTCTTTCACCAGGCTATCCTGTTTCTTACAGTCCATTAACGAGTATCACAGAATATGATGGTAATGATAATTTATTTCAAGGGAGCTCCTGCAAATTTTTCAAGGTTCGTCCATTCATGTGAAATATGAAAGCTTTCAGTAGGCAATAGTTTTGATGCTTGTTCAAGGATATTGGAAGCTGTGTTGAAGTGCATACTTTTTTATTTTTAGATATTTCATTTTGCATACTAAGTTTTACTGATACACATTAATGAAGATCACTTGTAGAAGCATATTGTATGCACAACTGTATGTTTCTCAATTTGCAATATGATCTTTGTCTTCACTGCTCTAACCTTTCCTCAACATCTCATTCTCCATTTCTTTCGTTCTTCCTTGCTGATAAATGGATGTTTCTCCAAATTTCTTATCTTTTTTTTTTTTTTTTTTTTTTTCTCATGGTTTAACTGTCTTCTGTCAATTTCCTGTACCTTTCCATGCCTCTTGCAGTCTTGCTTGCTATTAGCTCCTCACTGGGGTAGGCAGAGGGGTAGGGGAAGGGGTAGGCATAGGCCTATGCAACTAGTAAGTGCATCTCACCAACCTCATGATTTGAGGTCACATTTGTACCTGTGCGCTACACTCTCCTTTGTTGACATCCAGTATGCATCAAATAGAGTTACAGAGATAACTTCTTACACTGTATAGTAGCTTTCTTTTTTCAGATTCAACTTTAGAGAACACATTTGACATCCAGTGTGCCCTGGGCCTTTTGCTTTGATCTCTTATGGCTTTCTGCCAAAACCTTCCGCTCAACCAATCTTTTCTGTATCAGATGATAGATCATCTGACCTCTCAGTGTACTGTGCAACTTTTTCACCTCTTTGTAGATTGATAACAGTCAGGGCCAGACCCTGAGCCCTTGCCCATGCTCCTCTCCTGTTAATCTCTTAGGGTCCAGTACATGGCCCATTTGATGATCATGCTTATCTGGGGCTGGGACTTGGGAGTGGTATACCAGGGGATCACAGTTGCATCGCCCGGCTCCTGTGTCTTCCTGGGTCTGCTACTGAGAACAGTACCTTGTAACGGTGTGGATGCACCTCATGACATCTGACAGCACAATACTGCTCACCACATCTGACAGCACAATACTACTGAAGCAGAAGGTATCAGATGCGCTGCTTAACTACTGTAGGATCTTGATAAGCAGTGCCATCTCCCGGCTTGTCAACTTCTGGTTGCTTGATTAACTTTTTTTCATCTACATAGGGAACAAGCTTCTTATTAGGTATTCAATCCTAAAGTAGAAGTAGAAGCAGGATTCCCCACTAATAGCTCAAAGTAATCATTCAAAGTTATTAACAGCCTTTGTTTATGTTGGACCACTATTTATGACTACAAGAGGTCATATTGCATTTAAAATTTATAAATCATTGAGTTGAAATTGAAACAAATGAGAACCTGCAGGATAATTAAGTTGAACATCTCAGCTGGCACAGCATATCATTGGTTTCATTGTTTGTATTATCTGTTGCCTGTTGTATAATGATAACTTGCATATCTCAGCTGAAACATAATGGGAACTTGCATTTAAAAAGGATGTCAAAAGTAGATTTGTATTGTCTTATAAACTGCTGCTATGCCTAGAATTTGGAATGGTCTGTTGTAGTCAGGCGATTTAACCTTTTGTCATACATAGGTAGATCAAATATTCCTAAGCTTTCTGGTGATGCACCTACACTTCAGCATGGTGCCAACATGTGCTTGGGAAAAAGGACTTGGAAATGAAATGTTAGGAGAATTACACTTCTGTCAGAAATATTTTGGGAAACAGGGGAGCCACAGCGTTGTGGATTGAACTTAATGGTACATATGAGCTCACTTCATTGGAAGATAGACAGACTTTTGGCGTGGCAACAAGTTCCTGCCTAGAGCTTACTTCACATTGGTTTGTCTTAGCCTCTGTTTGGTTCCATGGACTAGGGACTAAATGGGACTAAAAATTAGTCCCTAGTCCCTCCAAAAAGTCTAGTGAAATAGAGACTAAATGGGACTAAAAAAAAATTAGCCCCTAGTCCCTAGTCCTTTGGGAACCAAACAGGCCCTTAATATGGGAAAGGACCAAATTTACCTAGGCAGACGAAATGGAATTAAACCTGTTGAAACCTACCAAGTCCCTAGCTAACCTCTGGATGGTATGAACAAATCTGCAAAGCTCATTTGATCCATTTGGCTTTGACAGTGCTAAGGACGCCGTTGCCTCCTACCGGCCCTGAGGACGTATTTGCAAGATTTGCGTGTCAGCGCATATTTGCAGGTCACTACATATTTATTGTCAATTTGCACTGATCCATTTATGGTGATGATGCCAGGGGTTATCCTGCATTGGAAACTTATACCAAGAGTACTTCCATGGTAACTCCGGTGCTGATTCAGTGGAGCCATGGAAGGCGACATGGGAGGAGATGAGATTGATCTGAGAAGATGCTTTCTAGAAGCAGAAGCTCGAGTTTTGTGACAACTGACAAGCTGGACACCAAGCAGAAGGAATGTAAGAACTGTTGTGTTTACGAAAAGAAGACTGACGAAGGCAATCAAGTTGCAAATTTGTTTGTTGTCAGCGGTGATAAGCTCTGGTTTGCATAGTTGATGTCACCCTGACATCCCCCCTGAACAATGATCGAATACTCTTATACTCCCTGGTCAATCATGGAATGCTTTGAACAATGATCGAATACTCTTATACTCACTGTCCCTGATCAATTATCAATTATAGAATACTTGGGGTGTTAACCAAACACGCTCTTGGAATTACCCTAGTGTGAAGTGTTTTTCTGTGTATCCTCCGGCTCCGGGAGGGGTGGGATAATCTGTTACCACCTTCGGAGGGTTATTTGTACTTAAACTCTCTTTCTCTTAATCGTAAGGCAGAGCTCTGCCATTTCTTTCAATATAGCATAGGTACGAATGGAAAGGACAGCGGAATGCCAAGTCTGGAGCCAATTCGGCAGAACTACATATTAGGCCAAAAATGTAGTGTTTTGGACAGCAAATTGACAACGGTACTTCAGCCTGTAGTAGACTGCTCTTTGTAAAACCAACTGTTCTTAGTCTCTGGATTTGCATTGCAGAAGCCCCGGTGCTTTCATTTTCTATGTATCATGCGATTCAACTTTTTCATAATTTCAATGAAAATATTTGCCAGAAAGTTGGTGATGGCGATCGTAGCAGTTTCTGATACTTATTTCTTGAGATCAAACATAGTACCTGTCAATCAGGTGCATGGTGCAAAGGCTGGCTTCGACACATCAATCTGCAAGCTGGAAGACTGGCTTCGACAGAGCAATTTACTGAAACTGATTTTTGTGCATTGCAGTTTCATGAAGCGGGTGATCGAACAGAGCAATCTGCAAGCTGGAAGACATACTACTGTGTCACACAGAATTTGCAAATTAATTCCTAGAATTTGTTTCCTGGGAGATTCTGCAATTCTTTTAAGGTTTATCCGTTGTATTCCATCATTAAAGATTGTAGTAGCTGCACTGAACATAACGGGCAATTCAGAATCTCGGACCATTGCCGGACCTCTGTGCTGCTGAAATACATAGTCCGTTGTTGATGTGTATGTGTGCGTGTGCGTGTGTGGAGCTTGCTATTACTGAGTTGACCAAGGACATGGCTGTTCAGGAGAACCACTGAATGCGCTGCTATCTAAACCTGGCATTGAAGATGGCTGCCGGGTATATTGCCATATTATTGTCTGCAGAGATCGGCTTGTTATCCGGCTCAGCTCACACTAGTTTCCCTTACCACACCAGCCAAACAGACAACCATCTTTGGTACATTAGCAGAGGTCCATGGCACCCAAAACATTAAATAGAAATCAAGAATCATTTGTTGGCCCTTACAACATCAAATTACCCAACTGTTTCATACAGAGTTTTATCTCAGTAGTGATTTCGGCACTACCTGAAACTAACAGTTCGCCTCATACAATATTAACATCAGTAGAAACAAAAAACAATCAATTCAACTAGTGAGATCTACATAAAAGATCAGTTACAATAAAATATAATGTCACACTGATAAAAAAAAAATGGTTGCACAAAAGGAAAAAAAAACTAATACTATCAAATTCCAATTAGCTTAATAAGCACAGCTGAACTGCAAATATTTCGACATGGTTTCAAGCGTCCTCTAGTACCTTAATCAGTCCTCGTTTAGGATTACACGATGCTACGCAGAAACTGCAACTAAGCTTGTAGAATTTGTTTCCTGGGAGCTTCTGCAAATCATTGAGGTTTATCCATTGTTTCTCAACATGAAAGATTTTCAGAACCGCATTGAACAAAAAGGACAACTCAGAGTCTCTGACCATTTCTGGGACCTGTATGAGACTGCTGAAAACCAAAATACATCATGACAATAGTTCAGCATTTCCTCCCCTGCGTGTGCTTGCTTTTTACTGTTCAATTGTTCATGAATCTGAATTTAACCTAGGACATGGCTGTTCAGGGGACCAGTGTATGCACTCACACTGCTATTTAAACCTGATGATGAAGGTTGCTGCCCGGTATTGTCATATTGACTACAGAGATTGGCTTGTGATCCTGCATAGTAATAAAAAAAATGATGTAAACTCATACGTTGTGACATATAGGAACAACCACCTTACAAAATAGGATCATGCCAGCTATCTATCATGCACATGCTTAAAATTAGTACAAAACTAAGCAAAATGGTAATAAACAATCTTGAGACATATAGATTTACAACAATTGGCTCCCTTATTTGATGGGCTTTATTTTTTAGAAGAGGCATGTGCTATATACCAAAGATCAATTTCCTTAATCTTATGCAGCCAAGTCAAGATGCCAGTATAAAAGGAACATATTTTCTCAATCTATATTGTAGAAGATAAATAGTCAAAGAACAACAAATCCATACGACCATACCCTCTCATATGAAACCATCTCCCTTACAACATGGCATTTTTTTCAGCTGTTAGGATCTCATTCCCTTGCCAGCGAAACAGACAATCATCTTCCGTACAGTGGCAGAGGTTAATGGCACCCAAAACAAATTAAAAAGAAATCAAGGATATTTTGTTGGCCCACAACATTGACATTACCCAATTGTTTCATAGAGAATTTCTTCTTGGTAGTGATTTTGAACGCAGCTGAAACACTAGTTTAGTTTCAGTGTCATACAATCTTAGCATCAGTAGAAAGAAAAAACATTCAGTTAAGGAGACCAATGTAAAAATCAGTTGGAATAAGACATTAAGTCACACTGACAAAAAAAAAGGGTTGGACAAACAAAAGGCTAATACTGTCAAACTACAATTAGCTTAATAAGTTCTACAGCAAGGACTAATTCATTCAGAGACGAAAATGAAGTTAAGGATAATCTGTGGCCATATGCTAGGCAGAAGAAGAAATTAACAAAACAAGCACGTTAAGGATCCAAGTCAAACCCAGCCCATTCACAAAAATCCTAGCTTAAAACTGAACTATGTATAAGCAGTCAGATATCTCTAGTGATTATCTTGCAAATCGAAAAAAAGCCTGCATGGCTGCTAATGACCAGTTACAGTTCCACCAACTGCCTAAAACACAGAAGGAGATGCTAAAATTACACTCTAGAGGGCACAATACCAGCACGAGCTGCAGCATAAGCATCTGCAAGGCCAGGAACAGAGTCCTTGTGACAGTCGATGAACTTCAATTTGAAGGTCTTCTCTCCAATTACAGCTAATGTGAAAATGCTCATATTGCTATTCAGCAATCCCTTCTCCTGCAGGACCTTCATGACATTATGCCGCGGCACTAGCCTCTTCTCCAGGCTGTATGTGAGCAGGACAGGCCTTTCCACGATGTTCTTTGGCTCCAACGCAGCCTCCTTGACAAGGAACTCGATTTTTTGCGAAGAAGAATCTCGTCAGATATTGCTATTATACCTGGCTTCTTGGACACCGCAGTGGAAACCTCAGACTCAGAACAACCAAGAGTCCTCCTAAAGAACTCAAGCTTGGCAGCAAGCTTCTCTTCGGACATACAGGAAACAGCCTCAACTGCGTGCCCAAACAGCCCCGAAGTGGGAGGCACCCCAATTTCTTCCGCCCGCATCAAACACCCCTTCAAGCGTTCTGGGTTGTAGGTGAGCAACCGCGGGTAGGTTGAACACAGCTGAGCAATATCTGGAACACCCCACTGACGAAGCAAAGCTATGTTAGGCTCGATTGTGCTCTCAAGGCTGCCCGTGAGGAGGGACTCGCACCTCTTAAGGACCACCAGGACATGCTCAAACGAGCCGTAGAAGGAGATGAAGTACTCGAGCCGGGGAACGACGTCGCAGCAGCGGAGAGGGCGTGAGGCGACCAGGAGGAAGCGAACCATCTGGGAAGTAGAAAGACCGATGCGGTCGCGGAGAGCAAAGATGCGGGCGCCGATGTTCTTCACCCAAGCGCGGAGGAGAAGCGGATCCGCGGAGATGACGGCGGCGATGTCGGCGCGGGAGAGGCCGGCGCCGGCGAGAAGGGCGAGGATGGCATCGGGATTGGAGGCGGAGACGAGGCGGCAGTGGGAGAGCTCCTCCAATGGTCTTTTGGATTTTCTGGATAAATCCTTGAACGCTTTCCTGGACACCTCGCTAGCTTGGGCTGGTGCGAGGCCGCAGGCGGCGACGAGGTAGTCGTCGAGGGAGAAGGGTGCGGGGACGGTGGCCGTGGAGGTGGTGAGGAGGCAGCACGCACTGGAGTGGATGGGGGAGGGAAGCCCCGGGGAGGCGGCGCGGAGCAGAGGGAGGAGGCGATTTCGGAGGCGCAGCATGGCGCCCGCACGGCCGCTGCGGAGCTCCCTCCTGTCCTGCGGGCGGCGTGGTTGGTGATGGTTGCGCCGCCGCTCGCCTGGGCGAGGGTTTTTTAACTTTTTGCCATTCTTATGGAGGCCACTCCTCGAGAAACCACTCTTATATGAGCGGTAACATATTCGCCCTGGGACGCAGTAACACTCCTATATATTTGTCGTTTTCGCTGATGTGGCGAGCCATGTAGACAGTCCAGCGTGGCAAGCTGCATTTGACAGCTTCTTTGGCGGGCGAAAAGACCATGCTGCCCCTCTTCTATTTCCTCCTCACGCAGCCTATCCCTTCTATTTCCTCCTCACGCATGCAGCCAACCCATCCCTTCTATTTCCTCCTCATGCATGCAGCCTGCAATGCAATATGCTATTATAGATGGCATTTTGTGTGCATTGCAGTTTTGATCAAGTGGAGATTGAACAGAGCAATCCGCAAGCTTGGAACAAGAACACAAAAAAGACACAGTTAGGACATTTACATTTACTACAAATATATAGGATACAAGTATATAAGCTTAATTGCTTATGGAGTAATACAATTAACACTCCAACAGCTGGGTATCGTGGACTCCATGCGATAGCATCAATGGGGGTTTTACTGAATACCTAAAAAATTTTCAGAGCGCTGCAAGTGGTAACTATATATGAGCATCAAATACTATGCTTCACTTGATGCTTGAACAGAAACAAAATTTCCAGAGACCTGAAAGTGCAACAGACCGTATGAAAAATCAGCTGGAATTGTCCATGGATCTGAATTTAACCTTGGACATGGCTGTTCAGGAGAACCACTAAATGTGCTGCTATTTAAACCTGATGATGAAGGTGGCTCTTGGGGCTCTCTGCGCCCCTCGCCGCTCCTCATCTCCCTCGCCCAGGAGCGGCGGCGAAAGAACCACCACCAACCACGCCGCCCGCAGGACAGGAGGGAGCTCCGCGCGGCCGTGCGGGCGCCATGCTGCGCCTCGAAATCGCCTCCTCCCTCTGCTCATGGCGCCTCCCGGGGCTTCCCTCCCCATCCACTCCAGTGCGTGCTGCCTCCTCACCAATCAAAAAAAAAAAAAGATTAGATAAAACATCAGTTGGAAACTTGGAATAAAACACACCAATAAATAAACTGGTTAGATAAATTGAAAAGCTAATTGGAATTTAACAGTATCCACTGTGCAGGCTCCCTTATTTGATGGGCTTATTTCTAGAAGAGGCATGTGCTCTATATACCAAAGATCAATTTCCTTAATCTTATGCAGCCAAGTCAAGATGCCAGTATAAAAAGGAACACATTTTCTCAATCTATATTAAAGAAGATGAATAGTCAAATAACAACAAATCCATACCCTCTCATATGAAACCGTCCCCCTTACAGCATTTATTTTCAGCTATTAGGATCTCGTTCCTTGCCAGATGAATAGTCAAATAACAACAAATCCATACCCTCTCATATGAAACCGTCCCCCTTACAGCATTTATTTTCAGCTATTAGGATCTCGTTCCCTTGCCAGCCAAACAGACAACCATCTTTCGTACATTGGCAGAGGTCAATGGCACCCAAAACACATTAAATAGAAATCAAGTATATTTTGTTGGCCCACAACATTGACATTACCCAAGTGTTTCATAGAGAATTTCTTCTCGGTAGTGATTTTGATAGCAGCTGAAACACTAGTTTAGTTTCAGTCTCATACAATGTTAGCATCAGTAAAAAAAAATCATTCAGTTAATGAGACCAACATAAAAATTAGTTGGAATAAAACATGAAGTCACATAGATAACAAAAAATGGTTGGACAAAACAAAAAGCTGATACTGTCAAACTACAATTAGCTTAATAAGTTCTACAGCAAGGACTGATTCATTCAGAGAAGAAAATGAAGTTAAGGATAATCTGTGGCCATGTGCTAGGCAGAAGAAGAAATTAACAAAACATCACGTTAAGGATCAAAGTCAAACCCTTGCTTAAAAGTTCACAAAAATCCTAGCTTAAAAAGTTGAACTATGTATGAGCAGTCAGATATCTCTAGTGATTATCTTGCAAATCGAAAAAAGCAAGCACGGCTGCTAATGACCATGAGTTACAGTTCCACCACCTGACTAAAACACAAAAGGAGATGCTAAAATTACACTCTAGGGCACAATACCAGCACGAGCTGCAGCATAAAAGCATCTGCAAGGCCAGGAACAGAGCCCTTGTGACAGTCGATGAACTTCGATTTGAAGGTCTTCTCTCCAATTACAGCTAATGTGAAAATGCTCATATTGCTATTCAGCAATCCCTTCTCCTGCAGGACTTTCATGACATTATGCGCGGCACTAGCCTCTTCTCCAGGCTGTATGTGAGCAGAACAGGCCTTTCCACAATGTTCCGTGGCTCCATCGCAGCCTCCTTGACAAGGAACTCGATCTTGCGAAGAAGAATCTCGTCAGACATTGCTATTATAGATGGCATTTTTGGACACTGCCGTGGAAACCATAGACTCAGAACAACCAAGAGTCCTCTTAAAGAACTCAAGCTTGGCAGCAAGCTTCTCTTTGGAATTACAGGCAACGACGGCCACTGCGTTCCCGAACAGCCCCGAAGTGGTAGGCACCCCAAGTTGTTCCGCCCGTGGCAGAAACTCTTTCACGCGTTCCGGGTTGTAGGTGAGCAGCCGCGGGAAGTTGAAACACACCTGGGCAATATCTCGAACACCCCACTGACGAAACAAAGCTATGTTGGGCTTGATGGTCCTCTCAAGGCTCGACAAGAGAAGGCTCGAGTTCCTCTTTGCCACCAGGACCTGCTCAAACGAGCCGTAGAAGGAGATGAAGTACTCGAGCTTGGGAACGACGTCGCTGTGGCGGAGAGCGCGTGAGGCGCCCAGGAGGAAGCGAACGATTTGGGGAGTAGAAAGACCGACGCGGTCGCGGAGAGCGACAAGGCGGGCGCCGATGTTCTTCACCGAAGCGCGGAGGAGCAGCGGGTCCGCGGAGACGACGGCGGCGATGTCGGCGCGGGAGAGGCCGGCGCCAGCGAGCAGTGCGAGGATGGCATCGGGATTGGAGGCGGAGACGAGGCGGCAGTGGGAGAGCTCCTCAATGGTCTCTTGTATTCTCTTAATAAATCCTTGGACGCCTTCTTGGACACCTCGCGAGCTTGCGCGGGTGCGAAGCCGCAGGCGGCGACGAGGTAGTTGTCGAGGGAGAAGGGTGCGGGGACGGTGGCCGTGGAGGTGGAGAGGACGCGGCACGCTCTGGAGTGGATGGGGGAGGGAAGCCCCGGGAGGCGGCGCGGAGCAGAGGGAGGAGGCGAATCCGGAGGCGCAGCATGGCGCCCACACGGCCGCTGCGGTGCTCCCGCCTGTCCTGCGGCCGGCGTGGTTGCTGGGGGTGTGGCTGCGCCGCCGCCCGCGTCGATTCGGGCCCGGGGCGAGGGATGGAGCCGCTGAGGAGCTCTGGGCTGGGCTCCTCGGACTATGCTGGGCCGCCAAACGTGCACATGCCTTGGGCTGGATCTCAGGTGGACCAGGCCATCAAATCTTAGAGACTCCTCGTGGCGTCGCGCGCCATGCCACACAACGCCAGCGCTCCGCTCGCGCTCGTTCACGCCGCGTCACCGTCCGTCCTCCTCCTTGGCTTCGGCGCTGGAAGTCGAATACGAGCTTGAGGACGAGCGTCTCCAGACGCTGCAGCTTCTCGTGCGCGGGCGCCGGGTGATCGGACAAGGACCGCAGCTTCGGATCATCGTCGCGCGAGTGCCCTGTCGCCGATCACACCGCGGACGCCACGGGACCGGCCACTTGCTCTGCCATCGCTCAGATCCAGCGTGCGTGCCTGTGCCTGAATGAGCATCGAGCAGAATTTATCTGGAACGAAGACAGGAGTTGATGCCCACAAAAAAATAAGCTGCATATTTTGGGGCGTTGTGGATTGGTCGGAGAAATACACTTGTGTCAGAAATATTTTGAAACAGGGGAGCCACAGCGTTGTGGGTTCAACTTAATGGTACATATGAGCTAACTTCATTGGAAGATAGACAGACTT
>JADLZK010002418.1:0-25757 GCA_015847255.1 Hyparrhenia diplandra
GAGGATTGAAAAGTATAATTTTACGCTATCACGCGGGCAGCCTAAGGAGCCCAAAAGATGCCATTTTGGCCTCCATTCAGTGGAAATTTCTCGCTACGCATTCCTAGCGGTGACATTTATTGAGTTTCCGAACTCCATTTGTAGTGATTCCTCGACTGCGCGCTAAGCTAGTAGAAAGCTATTTTGAAATCCATAAGTCCATGTCCGATAGGCATCGCGATGGCTCGCAAAATTGATGGTTTTCAAAAGAGGTCATTCTCGCCTCCGCTCTACGCATTTCTATCAACATTTATGGAGATTGGCAGATTTTTGACCAAGATAGATCCATTAAAGTGACCTCGCTGGAAGCCCAACAGATGTAATTTAACGATCAAAAAGTAAAATTTTGTGTATCACATGGGCCCGAAGAGACAAAGATGCCATTTTGGCATCCATTCATGCAAGATTGGCCAACATTTCTTGCGACATGGATTTTGACCAAGATAGATCCGGGCCGCCACAAAAGTGACCCGCTGGAAGCCCAATAGGATGTAATTCAACGATCAAAAAGTAAAATTCTTACAAGTATCACGCGGGCAACCGAAGAGACAAAAGATGCCATTTTGGCCTCCCGCTCGAAAGCGCATCTCCAACATTTCGAGATTGGCGGATTTTGACCAAAATAGATCCGGGCCGCCATGAAAAGTGACCCGTTGGAAGCCCAACATGACCTAATTTAGAGGATTGAAAAGTATAATTTTACAGCTTATCACATGGGGCAGCTAAGGAGCCCAAAGATGCCATTTTGGCCTCCATTCAGTGGAAATTTGCTATGATTCCTAGCGGTGACATTTATTGAGTTCCTGAATCCATTTGTAGTGATTCGACTCCGCAGGCGGCTAGTAGAAAGCTATTTTTGAAATCCATAAGTCCATGTTCGATAGGCATCGCGATGGCTCGCAAAATTGACGGTTTTCAAAAGAGGTCATTTTGGCCTCCGCTCGATGCATTTCTATCAACATTTATGGAGATTGGCAGATTTTTGACCAAGATAGATCCAACCGCCATTGAAAAGTGACCCGTTGGAAGCCCAACAGATGTAATTTAACGTATCGAAAAAGTAAAAATTTTATAGTGTATCACATGGGCAGCTGAAGAGACAAAAGATGCCATTTTGGCATCCATTCATGCAGATTTCTGTCAACATTTCTTGCGATTGGCGGATTTTTGACCAAGATAGATCCAGTCGCCACAAAAAGTGACCTGTTGGAAGCCCAATAGGATGTAATTCAACGATCAATAAGTAAAATTTTACTGTGTATCACGCGGGCAAACCGAAGAGACAAAAGATGCCATTTTGGCCTCCGCTCGAAAGCAGATTGGCCAACATTTTCGAGATTGGCGGATTTTTGACCAAAATAGATCCAAACCGCCATGAAAAGTGACCCGCTGGAAGCCCAACATGACCTAATTTAGAGGATCAAAAAGTATAATTTTACAGCTTATCACATGGGGCAGCCTAATGAGCCAAAAGATGCCATTTTGGCCTCCATTCAAAGGAAATTTGGCCAACATTCCTAGCGTGACATTTTTGAGTTCCAGAATCCATTCGTAGTGATTCATGACTCCGTGCAAAGCTAGTAGAAAGCTATTTTTGAAATCCATAAGTCCATGTTCCGATAGGCACGCGAAGGCTCGCAAAAAATTGACGGTTTTCAAAAAAAGGTCATTCCGCCTCCGCTCGCGCGCATTTGGCCAACATTTATGGAGATTGGCAGATTTTTGACCAAGATAGATCCAGCCGCCATGAAAAGTGACCCGTTGGAAGCCCAACAGATGTAATTTAATGTATCAAAAAAGTAAAAAATTCTAAAGTATCACGCGGGCAAATTTGAAGAGACAAAAGATACCATTTTGGCCTCCCGCTCGCGTGCATTTTGGCCAACATTTCTAGGGATTGGCAGATTTTTGACCAAGATAGATCCATTTGCCAATTAAAAGTGACCCGTTGGAAGCCCAACAGACCTAATTTAGAGGATCGAAAAGTAAAATTTTTACGTGTATCACGCGGGCAAAATCAAGAGACAAAAGATGCCATTTTGGCCTCTCGCTCGCGTGCGATTTGGCCAACATTTCCGTGATTGGCAAGATTTTTGACCAAGATAGATCCGTAAGCCATTTAAAAGTGACCCGCTGGAAGCCCAACAAGATGTAATTCAACATATCAAAAAAGTAAAATTTTACGATGTATCACGCGGCAAACCGAACAAGCACAAAAAGATGCCATTTTGGCCTCCGCTCGCGTAGATTTTTGGCCAACATTTCGGGATTGGCAGATTTTTGACCAAGATAGATCGGGGCCGCCATGAATAGTGACCGCTGGAAGCCCAACAGATGTAATTCAACGATCAAAAAGTAAAATTTTACAGTATGTATCACGGGCAAAATTGAAGAGACAAAAGATGCCATTTTGGCCTCCGCTCGTTCGCGCATTTTGGCCAACATTTTGGGGATTGGCGATTTTTGCCCAAGATAGATCCGGGCCGCCACGAAAAGTGACCCGTTGGAAGCCCAACAGATGTAATTCAACGTATCAAAAAGTAAAATTCTTACGTGCATCACGGGGCAAATGAAGAGACAAAAGATGCCATTTTGGCCTCCGCTCGAAAGCAGATTGGCCAACATTTCGAGATTGGCGGATTTTTGACCAAGATAGATCCAAAGCCGCCATGAAAAGTGACCCGTTGGAAGCCCAACATGACCTAATTTAGAGGATTGAAAAGTATAATTTTACAGCTTATCACGGGGCAGCTAAGGAGCCCAAAGATGCCATTTTGGCCTCCATTCAGTGGGAATTTCTCACATTTATTCCTAGCGGTGACATTTATTGAGTTCAGAATCCATTTGTAGTGATTCTCGACTCCGTATGGAAGCTAGTAGAAAGCTATTTTTGAAATCCATAAGTCCATGTTCGATAGGCATCGCGATGGCTCGCAAAATTGACGGTTTTCAAAAGAGGTCATTTCGCCTCCGCTCTCGCATTTCTATCAACATTTATGGAGATTGGCAGATTTTTGACCAAGATAGATCCAGCCGCCATTTAAAAGTGACCCGTTGGAAGCCCAACAGATGTAATTTAACGATCAAAAAGTAAAATTTTATGTGTATCACATGGGCAAACGAAGAGACAAAAGATGCCATTTTGGCATCCATTCATGCAGATTTTGCCAACATTTCTTGCGACATGGATTTTTGACCAAGATAGATCCAAGCCCGCCACAAAAAGTGACCCCTGGAAGCCCAATAGGATGTAATTCAACGTATCAATAAGTAAAATTTTTACAGTGTATCACGCGGGCAGTGAAGAGACAAAAGATGCCATTTTGGCCTCCGCTCGAAAGCAGATTTCTCGCCAACATTTTCGAGATTGGCGGATTTTTGACCAAAATAGATCCCAGCCGCCATGAAAAGTGACCCGCTGGAAGCCCAACATGACCTAATTTAGAGGATCAAAAAGTATAATTTTTACAGCTTATCACATGGGGCAGCTAAGGAGCCCAAAGATGCCATTTTGGCCTCCATTCAAGGAAATTTCGCCACGATTCCTAGCGTGACATTTTTGAGTTCCAGAATCCATTCGTAGTGATTTCGACTCCGCGGCGGTTAGTAGAAAGCTATTTTTGAAATCCATAAGTCCATGTCCGATAGGCATCGCGAAGGCTCGCAAAATTGACGGTTTTCAAAAAAGGTCATTCGCCTCGCCTCCGCTCGCAGATTTTCCAACATTTATGGAGATTGGCAGATTTTTGACCAAGATAGATCCAGCCGCCATGAAAGTGACCCGCTGGAAGCCCAACAGATGTAATTTAATGTATCGAAAAGTAAAATTCTAATGTGTATCACGGGCAAACCAAGAGACAAAAGATACCATTTTGGCCTCCGCTCGCGCGCATTTTGGCCAACATTTCTAGGGATTGGCAGATTTTTGACCAAGATAGATCCATTTGCCAATTAAAAGTGACCGTTGGAAGCCCAACAGACCTAATTTAGAGGATCGAAAAGTAAAATTTTTTTGTGTATCACGCGGGCAACCGAAGAGACAAAAGATGCCATTTTGGCCTCTCGCTCGCGCGCATTTTGGCCAACATTTTCGTGATTGGCAGATTTTTGACCAAGATAGATCCGTAAGCCATTAAAAGTGACCCGCTGGAAGCCCAACAAGATGTAATTCAACATATCAAAAAGTAAAAATTTTTGTGTATCACGCGGGCAAATGAACGCAAAAAAAGATGCCATTTTGGCCTCCGCTCGCAGATTTGGCCAACATTTCGGGATTGGCAGATTTTTGACCAAGATAGATCCGGGGCCGCCATGAATAGTGACCGTTGGAAGCCCAACAGATGTAATTCAACGTATCAAAAAGTAAAATTTTTACAGTGTATCACGCGGCAAATGAAGAGACAAAAGATGCCATTTTGGCCTCCGCTCGCGTGATTTGGCCAACATTTCGGGATTGGCAGATTTTTGCCCAAGATAGATCCCGCCATTAAAAGTGACCGCTGGAAGCCCAACAGATGTAATTCAACGTATCAAAAAGTAAAATTTTTACAGTGCATCACGTGGGCAAATTGAAGAGACAAAAGATGCCATTTTGGCCTCCGCTCGAGCAGATTGGCCAACATTTCGAGATTGGCGGATTTTTGACCAAGATAGATCCGGGGCCGCCATGAAAAGTGACCCGTTGGAAGCCCAACATGACCTAATTTAGAGGATTGAAAAGTATAATTTTTACAGCTTATCACGGGGGGCAGCTAAGGAGCCCAAAGATGCCATTTTGGCCTCCATTCAGTGGAAATTTGTTACGATTCCTAGCGGTGACATTTATTGAGTTCCAGAATCCATTTGTAGTGATTCCGACTCCGAAGCGCGGCTAGTAGAAAGCTATTTTTGAAATCCATAAGTCCATGTCTCGATAGGCATCGCGATGGCTCGCAAAATTGACGGTTTTCAAAAGAGGTCATTCCGCCTCCGCTCGACGCATTTCTATCAACATTTATGGAGATTGGCAGATTTTTGACCAAGATAGATCCAGCCGCCATTTAAAAGTGACCCGTTGGAAGCCCAACAGATGTAATTTAACGTATCGAAAAGTAAAATTTTACGTGTATCACATGGGCAACCGAAGAGACAAAAGATGCCATTTTGGCATCCATTCATGCAGATTCTCACAACATTTTTTGCGACATTGGCGGATTTTTGACCAAGATAGATCCGGGCCGCCACAAAAAGTGACCCGCTGGAAGCCCAATAGGATGTAATTCAACGTATCAATAAGTAAAATTTTTGGTGTATCACGGGGGCAACCGAAGAGACAAAAGATGCCATTTTGGCCTCCGCTCGAAAGCAGATTGGCCAACATTTTCGAGATTGGCGGATTTTTGACCAAAATAGATCCGGGGCCGCCATGAAAAGTGACCCGTTGGAAGCCCAACATGACCTAATTTAGAGGATCGAAAAAGTATAATTTTTACAGCTTATCACATGGGGCAGATTAATTAAGGAGCCCAAAGATGCCATTTTGGCCTCCATTCGAAAGGAAATTTGGCCACGATTCCTAGCGTGACATTTTTTGAGTTCCCAGAAATCCATTCGTAGTGATTCGACTCGCGGCGGTTAGTAGAAAGCTATTTTTGAAATCCATAAGTCCATGTCCGATAGGCATCGCGAAGGCTCGCAAAATTGACGGTTTTCAAAAAAGGTCATTCCGCCTCCGCCCGCTCGCGCATTTTGCCAACATTTATGGAGATTGGCAGATTTTTGACCAAGATAGATCCAGCCGCCATGAAAAGTGACCCGTTGGAAGCCCAACAGATGTAATTTAATGTATCAAAAAGTAAAATTCTAACAGTATCACGTGGGCAAAACCAAGAGACAAAAGATACCATTTTGGCCTCCGCTCGTGCGTGCATTTTGGCCAACATTTCTAGGGATTGGCAGATTTTTGACCAAGATAGATCCATTTGCCACCAAAAGTGACCCGCTGGAAGCCCAACAGACCTAATTTAGAGGATCAAAAGTAAAATTTTTACAGTGTATCACGGGCAAACCAAGAGACAAAAGATGCCATTTTGGCCTCTCGCTCTCGCAGATTTGGCCAACATTTCTCGTGATTGGCAGATTTTTGACCAAGATAGATCCGTTAGCCATTAAAAGTGACCCGCTGGAAGCCCAACAAGATGTAATTCAACATATCAAAAAGTAAAATTTTTTAGTGTATCACGCGGGCAAATGAATCGCATAAAAAGATGCCATTTTGGCCTCCGCTCGCGCGTGTGCAGATTTGGCCAACATTTCGGGATTGGCAGATTTTTGACCAAGATAGATCCAGCCGCCATGAATAGTGACCGCTGGAAGCCCAACAGATGTAATTCAACGTGATCAAAAAGTAAAATTTTAGATAGTGTATCACGCGGGCAGCCGAAGAGACAAAAGATGCCATTTTGGCCTCCGCTCGCGTCGCGCATTGATTGGCCAACATTTTCGGGATTGGCAGATTTTTGCCCAAGATAGATCCAAGCCGCCATTTAAAAGTGACCCGTTGGAAGCCCAACAGATGTAATTCAACGATCAAAAAGTAAAATTTTTACGTGCATCACGCGGGCAAACCGAAGAGACAAAAGATGCCATTTTGGCCTCCGCTCGAAAGCAGCATTTTGCCAACATTTCGAGATTGGCGGATTTTTGACCAAGATAGATCCGGGCCGCCATGAAAAGTGACCCGCTGGAAGCCCAACATGACCTAATTTAGAGGATTGAAAAGTATAATTTTACAGCTTATCACGTGGGGCAGCTAAGGAGCCCAAAGATGCCATTTTGGCCTCCATTCAGTGGAAATTTGCTATTTATTCCTAGCGTGACATTTATTGAGTTCCGAAATCCATTTGTAGTGATTCCGACTGCGCGCGGCTAGTAGAAAGCTATTTTTGAAATCCATAAGTCCATGTCCGATAGGCATCGCGATGGCTCGCAAAATTGACGGTTTTCAAAAGAGGTCATTTCGCCTCCGCTCGACGACATTTCTATCAACATTTATGGAGATTGGCAGATTTTTGACCAAGATAGATCCGGGCCGCCATGAAAAGTGACCCGTTGGAAGCCCAACAGATGTAATTTAACGTATCGAAAAGTAAAATTTTGGCTGTGTATCACATGGGCAAACCGAAGAGACAAAAGATGCCATTTTGGCATCCATTCATGCAGATTTTGGCCAACATTTTTTGCGACATGGATTTTTGACCAAGATAGATCCGGGGCCGCCACAAAAAGTGACCCGCTGGAAGCCCAATAGGATGTAATTCAACGTATCAATAAGTAAAATTTTACAGTGTATCACGGGCAAAACCGAAGAGACAAAAGATGCCATTTTGGCCTCCGCTCGAAAGCAGCATTTGGCCAACATTTTCGAGATTGGCGGATTTTTGACCAAAATAGATCCAGCCGCCATGAAAAGTGACCCGCTGGAAGCCCAACATGACCTAATTTAGAGGATCGAAAAGTATAATTTTTACAGCTTATCACATGGGGAGCTAAGGAGCCCAAAGATGCCATTTTGGCCTCCATTCAAAGGAAATTTGGCCACGATTCCTAGCGTGACATTTTTTGAGTTCCAGAATCCATTCGTAGTGATTCTCGACTCCGTATGGTTAGTAGAAAGCTATTTTTGAAATCCATAAGTCCATGTTCCGATAGGCATCGCAAGGCTCGCAAAATTGACGGTTTTCAAAAAAGGTCATTCGCCTCCGCGCTCGCAGATTGGCCAACATTTATGGAGATTGGCAGATTTTTGACCAAGATAGATCCAAGCCGCCATGAAAAGTGACCCGTTGGAAGCCCAACAGATGTAATTTAATGTATCAAAAAGTAAAATTCTAACAGTATCACGCGGGCAACCAAGAGACAAAAGATACCATTTTGGCCTCCGCTCGCTCGTGCATTTGGCCAACATTTCTAGGATTGGCAGATTTTTGACCAAGATAGATCCATTTGCCACCAAAAGTGACCTCGCTGGAAGCCCAACAGACCTAATTTAGAGGATCAAAAAGTAAAATTTTACAGGTGTATCACGCGGGCAACCGAAGAGACAAAAGATGCCATTTTGGCCCTCGCTCGCGCAGATTGGCCAACATTTCTCGTGATTGGCAGATTTTTGACCAAGATAGATCCGTAAGCCAATTAAAAGTGACCCGCTGGAAGCCCAACAAGATGTAATTCAACATATCAAAAAGTAAAATTTTACTGTGTATCACGTGGGGCACCGAATCGCATAAAAAAGATGCCATTTTGGCCTCCGCTCGCGCAGCATTTCTCACAACATTTCGGGATTGGCAGATTTTTGACCAAGATAGATCCGGGGCCGCCATGAATAGTGACCCGCTGGAAGCCCAACAGATGTAATTCAACGTGATCAAAAAGTAAAATTTTACTGTGTATCACGGGCAGTCAAGAAGAGACAAAAGATGCCATTTTGGCCTCCGCTCGCGCGTGATTTGGCCAACATTTCGGGATTGGCAGATTTTTGCCCAAGATAGATCCAAGCCGCCATTTAAAAGTGACCCGTTGGAAGCCCAACAGATGTAATTCAACGTATCAAAAAGTAAAATTCTTTGTGCATCACGCGGGCAAACCGAAGAGACAAAAGATGCCATTTTGGCCTCCGCTCGAAAGCAGATTTTGGCCAACATTTCGAGATTGGCGGATTTTTGACCAAGATAGATCCGGGCCGCCATGAAAAGTGACCCGTTGGAAGCCCAACATGACCTAATTTAGAGGATTGAAAAGTATAATTTTACAGCTTATCACATGGGGCAGCTAAGGAGCCCAAAGATGCCATTTTGGCCTCCATTCAGTGGAAATTTTGCTACGATTCCTAGCGGTGACATTTATTGAGTTCCAGAATCCATTTGTAGTGATTCCGACTCCGCGCGGCTAGTAGAAAGCTATTTTTGAAATCCATAAGTCCATGTCCGATAGGCATCGCGATGGCTCGCAAAATTGACGGTTTTCAAAAGAGGTCATTTCGCCTCCGCTCGACGCATTTCTATCAACATTTATGGAGATTGGCAGATTTTTGACCAAGATAGATCCAAGCCGCCACGAAAAGTGACCCGTTGGAAGCCCAACAGATGTAATTTAACGTATCGAAAAGTAAAATTTTTACAGTGTATCACATGGGCAAATGAAGAGACAAAAGATGCCATTTTGGCATCCATTCATGCAGATTTTCACAACATTTCTTGCGACATGGATTTTTGACCAAGATAGATCCCGCCACAAAAAGTGACCCGTTGGAAGCCCAATAGGATGTAATTCAACGATCAATAAGTAAAATTCTTGCTGTGTATCACGGGCAAACCGAAGAGACAAAAGATGCCATTTTGGCCTCCGCTCGAAAGCAGATTTGGCCAACATTTTCGAGATTGGCGGATTTTTGACCAAAATAGATCCAGCCGCCATGAAAAGTGACCCGCTGGAAGCCCAACATGACCTAATTTAGAGGATCGAAAAAGTATAATTTTTACAGCTTATCACATGGGGCAGCTAAGGAGCCCAAAGATGCCATTTTGGCCTCCATTCAAAGGAAATTTCGCCACGATTCCTAGCGTGACATTTTTTGAGTTCCAGAACTCCATTCGTAGTGATTCCGACTCCGCGGCGGCTAGTAGAAAGCTATTTTTGAAATCCATAAGTCCATGTCCGATAGGCATCGCGAAGGCTCGCAAAATTGACGGTTTTCAAAAAAAGGTCATTCTCGCCTCCGCTCTCGCGCATTTGCCAACATTTATGGAGATTGGCAGATTTTTGACCAAGATAGATCCAAAGTCGCCATGAAAAGTGACCCGTTGGAAGCCCAACAGATGTAATTTAATGTATCAAAAAGTAAAAATTCTAACAGTATCACGCGGGCAAACAAGAGACAAAAGATACCATTTTGGCCTCCTCGCGCGTGCATTTGGCCAACATTTCTAGGATTGGCAGATTTTTGACCAAGATAGATCCATTTGCCAATTAAAAGTGACCCGCTGGAAGCCCAACAGACCTAATTTAGAGGATCGAAAAGTAAAATTTTTTGTGTATCACGCGGGCAAAACCGAAGAGACAAAAGATGCCATTTTGGCCTCGCTCGCGCGCATTTTGGCCAACATTTCTCGTGATTGGCAGATTTTTGACCAAGATAGATCCGTAAGCCATTTAAAAGTGACCCGCTGGAAGCCCAACAAGATGTAATTCAACATATCAAAAAGTAAAATTTTACAGTGTATCACGCGGGCACCGAACGCATAAAAAAGATGCCATTTTGGCCTCCGCTCGCGCGCAGATTCACAACATTTCGGGATTGGCAGATTTTTGACCAAGATAGATCCAAGCCGCCATGAATAGTGACCTCTGGAAGCCCAACAGATGTAATTCAACGTATCAAAAAGTAAAATTTTACTGTGTATCACGGGCAAACCGAAGAGACAAAAGATGCCATTTTGGCCGCCGTCGCGTGATTTTTGGCCAACATTTCGGGATTGGCAGATTTTTGCCCAAGATAGATCCGCCGCCAAAAAGTGACCCGCTGGAAGCCCAACAGATGTAATTCAACGTATCAAAAAGTAAAATTTTTACAGTGCATCACGCGGGCAACCGAAGAGACAAAAGATGCCATTTTGGCCTCCGCTCGAAAGCAGATTGGCCAACATTTTCGAGATTGGCGGATTTTTGACCAAGATAGATCCGGGGCCGCCATGAAAAGTGACCCGCTGGAAGCCCAACATGACCTAATTTAGAGGATTGAAAAGTATAATTTTTACAGCTTATCACGGGGCAGCTAAGGAGCCCAAAGATGCCATTTTGGCCTCCATTCAGTGGAAATTTTGCTACGATTCCTAGCGGTGACATTTATTGAGTTCCGTGAATCCATTTGTAGTGATTCTCGACTCCATATGGCTAGTAGAAAGCTATTTTTGAAATCCATAAGTCCATGTCCGATAGGCATCGCGATGGCTCGCAAAATTGACGGTTTTCAAAAGAGGTCATTCTCGCCTCCGCGCTCGATGCATTTCTATCAACATTTATGGAGATTGGCAGATTTTTGACCAAGATAGATCCGGGGCCGCCACGAAAAGTGACCGTTGGAAGCCCAACAGATGTAATTTAACGATCGAAAAAGTAAAATTTTACAGTGTATCACATGGGCAAAATGAAGAGACAAAAGATGCCATTTTGGCATCCATTCATGCAGATTGGCTCACAACATTTCTTGGATTGGCGGATTTTTGACCAAGATAGATCCGGGGCCGCCACAAAAAGTGACCCGTTGGAAGCCCAATAGGATGTAATTCAACGTATCAATAAGTAAAATTCTTGGCTGTGTATCACGGGCAAATGAAGAGACAAAAGATGCCATTTTGGCCTCCGCTCGAAAGCAGATTGGCCAACATTTCGAGATTGGCGGATTTTTGACCAAAATAGATCCGGGGCCGCCATGAAAAGTGACCCGCTGGAAGCCCAACATGACCTAATTTAGAGGATCAAAAAGTATAATTTTACAGCTATCACATGGGGCAGCTTTAAGGAGCCCAAAGATGCCATTTTGGCCTCCATTCAAAGGAAATTTCGGCCACACATTCCTAGCGTGACATTTTTTGAGTTCCAGAATCCATTCGTAGTGATTCTCGACTCCGCGCGGTTAGTAGAAAGCTATTTTTGAAATCCATAAGTCCATGTCCGATAGGCATCGCGAAGGCTCGCAAAATTGACGGTTTTCAAAAAAAGGTCATTCGCCTCCGCTCGCGCATTGGCCAACATTTATGGAGATTGGCAGATTTTTGACCAAGATAGATCCAAGCCGCCATGAAAAGTGACCCGTTGGAAGCCCAACAGATGTAATTTAATGTATCGAAAAAGTAAAATTCTAAAGTGTATCACGTGGGCAAAAACAAGAGACAAAAGATACCATTTTGGCCTCCGCTCGCGCGTGCATTTTGGCCAACATTTCTAGGGATTGGCAGATTTTTGACCAAGATAGATCCATTTGCCAAAAGTGACCCGTTGGAAGCCCAACAGACCTAATTTAGAGGATCGAAAAGTAAAATTTTGCTGTGTATCACGCGGGCAAACCGAAGAGACAAAAGATGCCATTTTGGCCCTCGCTCGCGCATTTTGGCCAACATTTCTCGTGATTGGCAGATTTTTGACCAAGATAGATCCGTAGCCACATTAAAAGTGACCCGCTGGAAGCCCAACAAGATGTAATTCAACATATCAAAAAGTAAAATTTTTACAGTGTATCACGCGGGCAAATGAATGCATAAAAAAAGATGCCATTTTGGCCTCCGCTCTCGCGTGCATTTTCGGCCAACATTTCGGGATTGGCAGATTTTTGACCAAGATAGATCCGGGCCGCCATGAATAGTGACCGCTGGAAGCCCAACAGATGTAATTCAACGATCAAAAGTAAAATTTTACTGTGTATCACGCGGGCAACCGAAGAGACAAAAGATGCCATTTTGGCCTCCGCTCGCGCAGATTTCTCACAACATTTCGGGATTGGCAGATTTTTGCCCAAGATAGATCCAGCCGCCATTTAAAAGTGACCCGTTGGAAGCCCAACAGATGTAATTCAACGTATCAAAAGTAAAATTTTACGTGCATCACGTGGGCAAAACAAGAGACAAAAGATGCCATTTTGGCCTCCGCTCGAAAGCAGATTGGCCAACATTTTCGAGATTGGCGGATTTTTGACCAAGATAGATCCGGGGCCGCCATGAAAAGTGACCCGTTGGAAGCCCAACATGACCTAATTTAGAGGATTGAAAAGTATAATTTTACAGCTATATCACGTAGGGGCAGCTAAGGAGCCCAAAGATGCCATTTTGGCCTCCATTCAGTGGAAATTTTGTTACGATTCCTAGCGGTGACATTTATTGAGTTCCAGAATCCATTTGTAGTGATTCTCGACTCCGCATGGCGGTTAGTAGAAAGCTATTTTTGAAATCCATAAGTCCATGTCCGATAGGCATCGCGATGGCTCGCAAAATTGACGGTTTTCAAAAGAGGTCATTCCGCCTCCGCTCGACGCATTTCTATCAACATTTATGGAGATTGGCAGATTTTTGACCAAGATAGATCCGGGGCCGCCATTTAAAAGTGACCCGTTGGAAGCCCAACAGATGTAATTTAACGTATCGAAAAGTAAAATTTTACTGTGTATCACATGGGCAACCGAAGAGACAAAAGATGCCATTTTGGCATCCATTCATGCAGATTTCACAACATTTTTGCGACATGGATTTTTGACCAAGATAGATCCGGGCCGCCACAAAAAGTGACCCGTTGGAAGCCCAATAGGATGTAATTCAACGATCAATAAGTAAAATTCTTACAGTGTATCACGCGGGCAAAATGAAGAGACAAAAGATGCCATTTTGGCCTCCGCTCGAAAGCAGATTGGCCAACATTTCGAGATTGGCGGATTTTTGACCAAAATAGATCCGGGGCCGCCATGAAAAGTGACCCGTTGGAAGCCCAACATGACCTAATTTAGAGGATCGAAAAGTATAATTTTACAGCTTATCACATGGGGCAGCTAAGGAGCCCAAAGATGCCATTTTGGCCTCCATTCAAAGGAAATTTGGCCACGATTCCTAGCGGTGACATTTTTTGAGTTCCAGAACTCCATTTTGTAGTGATTCCGACTCCGCGAAGCGGCTAGTAGAAAGCTATTTTTGAAATCCATAAGTCCATGTCCGATAGGCATCGCGAAGGCTCGCAAAATTGACGGTTTTCAAAAAAAAGGTCATTCCGCCTCCCGCTCGCGCAGATTTGGCCAACATTTATGGAGATTGGCAGATTTTTGACCAAGATAGATCCAGCCGCCATGAAAAGTGACCCGTTGGAAGCCCAACAGATGTAATTTAATGTATCGAAAAAGTAAAATTCTAACAGTGTATCACGTGGGCAAAACCAAGAGACAAAAGATACCATTTTGGCCTCCGCTCGCGCGTGCATTTCTCACAACATTTCTAGGGATTGGCAGATTTTTGACCAAGATAGATCCATTTGGCCAATAAAAGTGACCTCGTTGGAAGCCCAACAGACCTAATTTAGAGGATCAAAAAGTAAAATTTTACTGTGTATCACGCGGGCAACCGAAGAGACAAAAGATGCCATTTTGGCCTCCTCGCTCGCGCGATTGGCCAACATTTTCGTGATTGGCAGATTTTTGACCAAGATAGATCCGTAAGCCATTAAAAGTGACCCGCTGGAAGCCCAACAAGATGTAATTCAACATATCAAAAAGTAAAATTTTTACAGTGTATCACGCGGGCACCGAAACGCATAAAAGATGCCATTTTGGCCTCCGCTCGCAGATTTCTAGGATTGGCCAACATTTCGGGATTGGCAGATTTTTGACCAAGATAGATCCAAAGCCGCCATGAATAGTGACCGTTGGAAGCCCAACAGATGTAATTCAACGTATCAAAAAGTAAAATTTTACTGTGTATCACGGGCAGTGAAGAGACAAAAGATGCCATTTTGGCCTCCGCTCGCGCGATTTCACAACATTTCGGGATTGGCAGATTTTTGCCCAAGATAGATCCGCCACGAAAAGTGACCCGTTGGAAGCCCAACAGATGTAATTCAACGTGATCAAAAAGTAAAATTCTTACAGTATCACGCGGGCAACCGAAGAGACAAAAGATGCCATTTTGGCCTCCGCTCGAAAGCAGATTTTGGCCAACATTTCGAGATTGGCGGATTTTTGACCAAGATAGATCCAAGCCGCCATGAAAAGTGACCGTTGGAAGCCCAACATGACCTAATTTAGAGGATTGAAAAGTATAATTTTACAGCTTATCACGGGGGGCAGCTAAGGAGCCCAAAGATGCCATTTTGGCCTCCATTCAGTGGAAATTTCGCTACGATTCCTAGCGGTGACATTTATTGAGTTCCGTGAATCCATTTGTAGTGATTCCGACTCGCGCGCGGCTAGTAGAAAGCTATTTTTGAAATCCATAAGTCCATGTCCGATAGGCATCGCGATGGCTCGCAAAATTGACGGTTTTCAAAAAGAGGTCATTCCGCCTCCGCTCGACGACATTTCTATCAACATTTATGGAGATTGGCAGATTTTTGACCAAGATAGATCCGGGCCATTTAAAAGTGACCCGTTGGAAGCCCAACAGATGTAATTTAACGTATCGAAAAGTAAAATTTTACTGTGTATCACATGGGCAACCGAAGAGACAAAAGATGCCATTTTGGCATCCATTCATGCAGATTTTTCACAACATTTCTTTGCGACATGGATTTTTGACCAAGATAGATCCGGGGCCGCCACAAAAAGTGACCCGTTGGAAGCCCAATAGGATGTAATTCAACGTATCAATAAGTAAAATTCTTACGTGTATCACGCGGGCAACCGAAGAGACAAAAGATGCCATTTTGGCCTCCGCTCGAAAGCAGATTTTGCCAACATTTCGAGATTGGCGGATTTTTGACCAAAATAGATCCGGGGCCGCCATGAAAAGTGACCCGCTGGAAGCCCAACATGACCTAATTTAGAGGATCGAAAAGTATAATTTTTACAGCTTATCACATGGGGCAGCTAAGGAGCCCAAAGATGCCATTTTGGCCTCCATTCGCTGAAATTTCGCCACGATTCCTAGCGGTGACATTTTTGAGTTCCAGAATCCATTCGTAGTGATTCTCGACTCCGCATGCGGTTAGTAGAAAGCTATTTTTGAAATCCATAAGTCCATGTCCGATAGGCATCGCGAAGGCTCGCAAAATTGACGGTTTTCAAAAAAGGTCATTCCGCCCTCCGCTCGCGCATTTTGGCCAACATTTATGGAGATTGGCAGATTTTTGACCAAGATAGATCCAAATCGCCATGAAAAGTGACCCGTTGGAAGCCCAACAGATGTAATTTAATGTATCGAAAAAGTAAAATTCTAACAGTATCACGTGGGCAACCAAGAGACAAAAGATACCATTTTGGCCTCCGCTCGCGTGCGTGATTGGCCAACATTTCTAGGGATTGGCAGATTTTTGACCAAGATAGATCCATTTGCCACCAAAAGTGACCCGTTGGAAGCCCAACAGACCTAATTTAGAGGATCGAAAAGTAAAATTTTATTTGTGTATCACGCGGGCAAACCGAAGAGACAAAAGATGCCATTTTTGGCCTCGCTCGCAAGCGCATTTGGCCAACATTTCCGTGATTGGCAGATTTTTGACCAAGATAGATCCGTAAGCCACTAAAAGTGACCCGCTGGAAGCCCAACAAGATGTAATTCAACATATCAAAAAGTAAAATTTTACTGTGTATCACGTGGGCAACCGAACGCACAAAAGATGCCATTTTGGCCTCCGCTCGCAGATTTTCACAACATTTCGGGATTGGCAGATTTTTGACCAAGATAGATCCAAAGCCGCCATGAATAGTGACCGTTGGAAGCCCAACAGATGTAATTCAACGATCAAAAAGTAAAATTCTTACGTGTATCACGCGGGCAAACCGAAGAGACAAAAGATGCCATTTTGGCCTCCGCTCGCGTGCATTTGGCCAACATTTTCGGGATTGGCAGATTTTTGCCCAAGATAGATCCACCATTTAAAAGTGACCCGTTGGAAGCCCAACAGATGTAATTCAACGTATCAAAAAGTAAAATTTTACGTGCATCACGGGCAAAAAGAGACAAAAAGAGACAAAAGATGCCATTTTGGCCTCCGCTCGAGCAGATTTGGCCAACATTTCGAGATTGGCGGATTTTTGACCAAGATAGATCGGGGCCGCGCCATGAAAAGTGACCCGTTGGAAGCCCAACATGACCTAATTTAGAGGATTGAAAAGTATAATTTTACAGCTTATCACGGGGCAGCTAAGGAGCCCAAAGATGCCATTTTGGCCTCCATTCAGTGGAAATTTTTGTTACGCATTCCTAGCGTGACATTTATTGAGTTCCGTGAATCCATTTGTAGTGATTCTCGACCGCATGGCTAGTAGAAAGCTATTTTTGAAATCCATAAGTCCATGTTCCGATAGGCATCGCGATGGCTCGCAAAATTGACGGTTTTCAAAAGAGGTCATTCTCGCCTCCGCTCGACGCATTTCTATCAACATTTATGGAGATTGGCAGATTTTTGACCAAGATAGATCCAAGCCGCCATTAAAAGTGACCCGTTGGAAGCCCAACAGATGTAATTTAACGTATCGAAAAGTAAAATTTTTACAGTGTATCACATGGGCAAATGAAGAGACAAAAGATGCCATTTTGGCATCCATTCATGCAGATTGGCACAACATTTCTTGCGATTGGCGGATTTTTGACCAAGATAGATCCGCCACAAAAAGTGACCCGTTGGAAGCCCAATAGGATGTAATTCAACGATCAATAAGTAAAATTCTCTGTGTATCACGCGGGCAGCCTGAAGAGACAAAAGATGCCATTTTGGCCTCCGCTCGAAAGCAGATTTGGCCAACATTTTCGAGATTGGCGGATTTTTGACCAAAATAGATCCGGGCCGCCATGAAAAGTGACCCGCTGGAAGCCCAACATGACCTAATTTAGAGGATCGAAAAGTATAATTTTACAGCTTATCACATGGGGCAGCTAAGGAGCCCAAAGATGCCATTTTGGCCTCCATTCAAAGGAAATTTGGCCACGATTCCTAGCGTGACATTTTTTTGAGTTCCAGAAATCCATTTGTAGTGATTCGACTCCGCGGCGGCTAGTAGAAAGCTATTTTTGAAATCCATAAGTCCATGTCCGATAGGCATCGCGAAGGCTCGCAAAATTGACGGTTTTCAAAAAAGGTCATTCCGCCTCCCTCTCGCAGATTCTGCCAACATTTATGGAGATTGGCAGATTTTTGACCAAGATAGATCCAAGTCGCCATGAAAAGTGACCCGTTGGAAGCCCAACAGATGTAATTTAATGTATCGAAAAGTAAAATTCTAACAGTATCAATGGGCAAAAGAAGAGACAAAAGATACCATTTTGGCCTCCGCTCGTGCGCATTTTCACAACATTTCTAGGGATTGGCAGATTTTTGACCAAGATAGATCCATTTGCCAATTAAAAGTGACCCGTTGGAAGCCCAACAGACCTAATTTAGAGGATCGAAAAGTAAAATTTTTGGATGTGTATCACGTGGGCACCGAAGAGACAAAAGATGCCATTTTGGCCCTCGCTCGCGCGCATTGGCCAACATTTCCGTGATTGGCAGATTTTTGACCAAGATAGATCCGTAAGCCATTAAAAGTGACCCGCTGGAAGCCCAACAAGATGTAATTCAACATATCAAAAAGTAAAATTCTTATGTGTATCACGTGGCAAACCGAACGCACAAAAAGATGCCATTTTGGCCTCCGCTCGTGCATTTTGGCCAACATTTCGGGATTGGCAGATTTTTGACCAAGATAGATCCGCCATGAATAGTGACCGTTGGAAGCCCAACAGATGTAATTCAACGTATCAAAAAGTAAAATTTTTACTGTGTATCACGTGGGCAAACCAAGAGACAAAAGATGCCATTTTGGCCTCCGCTCGCGCGCATTTGGCCAACATTTCGGGATTGGCAGATTTTTGCCCAAGATAGATCCCCGCCACGAAAAGTGACCGTTGGAAGCCCAACAGATGTAATTCAACGTATCAAAAAGTAAAATTTTACAGTGCATCACGGGCAAAATGAAGAGACAAAAGATGCCATTTTGGCCTCCGCTCGAAAGCAGATTTCGCCAACATTTTCGAGATTGGCGGATTTTTGACCAAGATAGATCCAGCCGCCATGAAAAGTGACCCGTTGGAAGCCCAACATGACCTAATTTAGAGGATTGAAAAGTATAATTTTACAGCTTATCACGTGGGGCAGCTAAGGAGCCCAAAGATGCCATTTTGGCCTCCATTCGTGGAAATTTCTCGTTACGCATTCCTAGCGGTGACATTTATTGAGTTCCGTGAATCCATTTGTAGTGATTCCGACTCGCGCGGAAGCTAGTAGAAAGCTATTTTTGAAATCCATAAGTCCATGTCCGATAGGCATCGCGATGGCTCGCAAAATTGACGGTTTTCAAAAGAGGTCATTCTCGCCTCCGCTCGACAGTGCATTTCTATCAACATTTATGGAGATTGGCAGATTTTTGACCAAGATAGATCCAGCCGCCACGAAAAGTGACCCGTTGGAAGCCCAACAGATGTAATTTAACGATCGAAAAGTAAAATTTTACGTGTATCACATGGGCAACCGAAGAGACAAAAGATGCCATTTTGGCATCCATTCATGCAGATTTGGCCAACATTTTTTGCGATTGGCGGATTTTTGACCAAGATAGATCCCGCCACAAAAAGTGACCCGTTGGAAGCCCAATAGGATGTAATTCAACGTATCAATAAGTAAAATTTTACAGTGTATCACGTGGGCAGCCGAAGAGACAAAAGATGCCATTTTGGCCTCCGCTCGAAAGCAGATTGGCCAACATTTTCGAGATTGGCGGATTTTTGACCAAAATAGATCCGGGGCCGCCATGAAAAGTGACCCGTTGGAAGCCCAACATGACCTAATTTAGAGGATCGAAAAGTATAATTTTTTACAGCTTATCACATGGGGCAGCTAAGGAGCCCAAAGATGCCATTTTGGCCTCCATTCAAAGGAAATTTGGCCACGCATTCCTAGCGTGACATTTTTTGAGTTCCGTGAACTCCATCGTAGTGATTCTCGACCCGCGCGCGGTTAGTAGAAAGCTATTTTTGAAATCCATAAGTCCATGTCCGATAGGCATCGCGAAGGCTCGCAAAATTGACGGTTTTCAAAAAAGGTCATTCCGCCTCCGCTCGCGCAGATTGGCCAACATTTATGGAGATTGGCAGATTTTTGACCAAGATAGATCCAGCCGCCATGAAAAGTGACCCGTTGGAAGCCCAACAGATGTAATTTAATGTATCGAAAAGTAAAAATTCTAACAGTATCACGGGCAAACCAAGAGACAAAAGATACCATTTTGGCCTCCGCTCGCGCGCGTGCATTTGGCCAACATTTCTAGGGATTGGCAGATTTTTGACCAAGATAGATCCATTTGCCACCAAAAGTGACCCGCTGGAAGCCCAACAGACCTAATTTAGAGGATCGAAAAGTAAAATTTTACTGTGTATCACGTGGGCAAAACCGGAAGAGACAAAAGATGCCATTTTGGCCTCTCGCTCGCGCATTTGGCCAACATTTTCGTGATTGGCAGATTTTTGACCAAGATAGATCCGTAAGCCAATTAAAAGTGACCCGCTGGAAGCCCAACAAGATGTAATTCAACATATCAAAAAGTAAAATTTTTGTGTATCACGCGGGCAACCGACGCAGCACAAAAGATGCCATTTTGGCCTCCGCTCGTGCAGATTTTGGCAAATTTTCGGGATTGGCAGATTTTTGACCAAGATAGATCCAGCCGCCATGAATAGTGACCGTTGGAAGCCCAACAGATGTAATTCAACGTATCAAAAAGTAAAATTTTACGTGTATCACGGGCAGTCAAGAGACAAAAGATGCCATTTTGGCCTCCGCTCGCGCATTTTGCCAACATTTCGGGATTGGCAGATTTTTGCCCAAGATAGATCCGGGCCGCCACGAAAAGTGACCGCTGGAAGCCCAACAGATGTAATTCAACGTATCAAAAAGTAAAATTTTACGTGCATCACGTGGGCACCGAAGAGACAAAAGATGCCATTTTGGCCTCCGCTCGAAAGCAGATTGGCCAACATTTTCGAGATTGGCGGATTTTTGACCAAGATAGATCCAAGCCGCCATGAAAAGTGACCCGTTGGAAGCCCAACATGACCTAATTTAGAGGATTGAAAAGTATAATTTTACAGCTTATCACGTGGGGCAGCTAAGGAGCCCAAAGATGCCATTTTGGCCTCCATTCAGTGGAAATTTCGTTACGATTCCTAGCGGTGACATTTATTGAGTTCAGAACTCCATTTGTAGTGATTCCGACCGTATGGCTAGTAGAAAGCTATTTTTGAAATCCATAAGTCCATGTCGATAGGCATCGCGATGGCTCGCAAAATTGACGGCCAAAAAAGAGGTCATTCCGCCTCCGCTCGACAGCATTTCTATCAACATTTATGGAGATTGGCAGATTTTTGACCAAGATAGATCCGGGCCGCCATTTAAAAGTGACCCGTTGGAAGCCCAACAGATGTAATTTAACGTATCGAAAAGTAAAATTTTTACTGTGTATCACATGGGCAACCGAAGAGACAAAAGATGCCATTTTGGCATCCATTCATGCAGATTTGGCCAACATTTCTTGCGACATTGGCGGATTTTTGACCAAGATAGATCCGGGCCGCCACAAAAAGTGACCCGTTGGAAGCCCAATAGGATGTAATTCAACGATCAATAAGTAAAATTTTACTGTGTATCACGCGGGCAAACCGAAGAGACAAAAGATGCCATTTTGGCCTCCGCTCGAAAGCAGATTGGCCAACATTTTCGAGATTGGCGGATTTTTGACCAAAATAGATAGATCCAAAATAGCCGCCATGAAAAGTGACCCGTTGGAAGCCCAACATGACCTAATTTAGAGGATCAAAAAGTATAATTTTACAGCTATCACATGGGGCAGCTTAAGGAGCCCAAAGATGCCATTTTGGCCTCCATTCAAAGGAAATTGGCCACGATTCCTAGCGTGACATTTTTGAGTTCCGTGAACTCCATTCGTAGTGATTCTCGACCGCGGCGGTTAGTAGAAAGCTATTTTTGAAATCCATAAGTCCATGTCCGATAGGCATCGTGAAGGCTCGCAAAATTGACGGTTTTCAAAAAGGTCATTCTCGCCTCCGCTCGGGCGCATTTGGCCAACATTTATGGAGATTGGCAGATTTTTGACCAAGATAGATCCAGCCGCCATGAAAAGTGACCCGTTGGAAGCCCAACAGATGTAATTTAATGTATCGAAAAGTAAAATTCTAACAGTATCACGCGGGCAAACAAGAGACAAAAGATACCATTTTGGCCTCCGCTCGCGCGCATTTGGCCAACATTTCTAGGGATTGGCAGATTTTTGACCAAGATAGATCCATTTGCCACCAAAAGTGACCGTTGGAAGCCCAACAGACCTAATTTAGAGGATCAAAAAAGTAAAATTACGCTGTGTGTATCACGGGCAAACCAAGAGACAAAAGATGCCATTTTGGCCTCTCGCTCGCGCAGATTTCACAACATTTCGTGATTGGCAGATTTTTGACCAAGATAGATCCGTAAGCCATTTAAAAGTGACCCGCTGGAAGCCCAACAAGATGTAATTCAACATATCAAAAAGTAAAATTTTATGTGTATCACGGGGCAACCGAACGCATAAAAAGATGCCATTTTGGCCTCCGCTCGCGCGCATTTTCGCCAACATTTCGGGATTGGCAGATTTTTGACCAAGATAGATCCAAGCCGCCATGAATAGTGACCCGTTGGAAGCCCAACAGATGTAATTCAACGTATCAAAAAGTAAAATTTTACTGTGTATCACGGGCAAAACCAAGAGACAAAAGATGCCATTTTGGCCTCCGCTCGCAGATTTGCCAACATTTCGGGATTGGCAGATTTTTGCCCAAGATAGATCCGGGCCGCCATTTAAAAGTGACCCGTTGGAAGCCCAACAGATGTAATTCAACGATCAAAAGTAAAATTTTTACGTGCATCACGCGGGCAAACCGAAGAGACAAAAGATGCCATTTTGGCCTCCGCTCGAAAGCAGATTTGCCAACATTTTCGAGATTGGCGGATTTTTGACCAAGATAGATCCGGGGCCGCCATGAAAAGTGACCCGTTGGAAGCCCAACATGACCTAATTTAGAGGATTGAAAAGTATAATTTTACAGCTTATCACGGGGCAGCTAAGGAGCCCAAAGATGCCATTTTGGCCTCCATTCAGTGGAAATTTCTACGTATTTATTCCTAGCGGTGACATTTATTGAGTTCCAGAACTCCATTTGTAGTGATTCCGACTCGCGGCGGCTAGTAGAAAGCTATTTTTGAAATCCATAAGTCCATGTGTCCGATAGGCATCGCGATGGCTCGCAAAATTGACGGTTTTCAAAAGAGGTCATTCTCGCCTCCGCTCGACGTGCATTTCTATCAACATTTATGGAGATTGGCAGATTTTTGACCAAGATAGATCCGGGCCGCCATTAAAAGTGACCGCTGGAAGCCCAACAGATGTAATTTAACGATCGAAAAGTAAAATTCTTACGGTGTATCACATGGGCAAACGAAGAGACAAAAGATGCCATTTTGGCATCCATTCATGCATTTGGCCAACATTTTTGCGACATTGGATTTTTGACCAAGATAGATCCGGGGCCGCCACAAAAAGTGACCCGTTGGAAGCCCAATAGGATGTAATTCAACGTATCAATAAGTAAAATTCTTACAGTGTATCACGGGCAGCCGAAGAGACAAAAGATGCCATTTTGGCCTCCGCTCGAAAGCAGATTTCCAACATTTCGAGATTGGCGGATTTTTGACCAAAATAGATCCGGGGCCGCCATGAAAAGTGACCCGTTGGAAGCCCAACATGACCTAATTTAGAGGATCAAAAAGTATAATTTTACAGCTTATCACATGGGGCAGCTAAGGAGCCCAAAGATGCCATTTTGGCCTCCATTCAAAGGAAATTTCTCACGATTCCTAGCGGTGACATTTTTTGAGTTCAGAACTCCATTTGTAGTGATTCTCGACTCCGGCGGTTAGTAGAAAGCTATTTTTGAAATCCATAAGTCCATGTCCGATAGGCATCGCGAAGGCTCGCAAAATTGACGGTTTTCAAAAAAAGGTCATTTCGCCTCCGTCGCGCGCATTTGGCCAACATTTATGGAGATTGGCAGATTTTTGACCAAGATAGATCCAGCCGCCATGAAAAGTGACCCGTTGGAAGCCCAACAGATGTAATTTAATGTATCTAAAAGTAAAATTCTAAGTGTATCACGGGCAAACAAGAGACAAAAGATACCATTTTGGCCTCCGCTCGTGTGCATTTCTCACAACATTTCTAGGGATTGGCAGATTTTTGACCAAGATAGATCCATTTGCCACCAAAAGTGACCTCGTTGGAAGCCCAACAGACCTAATTTAGAGGATCAAAAAAGTAAAATTCTTACTGTGTATCACGGGCAAACCGAAGAGACAAAAAGATGCCATTTTGGCCTCTCGCTCGCGCGTTTTGCCAACATTTCGTGATTGGCAGATTTTTTGACCAAGATAGATCCGTACGCCACCTTTAAAAGTGACCCGCTGGAAGCCCAACAAGATGTAATTCAACATATCAAAAAGTAAAATTCTTACAGTGTATCACGGGCAAACGACGCATAAAAGATGCCATTTTGGCCTCCGCTCGCAAGCGCATTGGCCAACATTTCGGGATTGGCAGATTTTTGACCAAGATAGATCCAGCCGCCATGAATAGTGACCGCTGGAAGCCCAACAGATGTAATTCAACGTATCAAAAGTAAAATTTTACAGTGTATCACGCGGGCAAAATTGAGAGACAAAAGATGCCATTTTGGCCTCCGCTCGTGCATTTTTGGCCAACATTTCGGGATTGGCAGATTTTTGCCCAAGATAGATCCGGGCCGCCACGAAAAGTGACCTCGTTGGAAGCCCAACAGATGTAATTCAACGTATCAAAAAGTAAAATTTTACGTGCATCACGGGCAACAAGAGACAAAAGATGCCATTTTGGCCTCCGCTCGAAAGCGCAAGATTGGCCAACATTTCTCGAGATTGGCGGATTTTTGACCAAGATAGATCCGGCCGCCATGAAAAGTGACCGTTGGAAGCCCAACATGACCTAATTTAGAGGATTGAAAAGTATAATTTTACAGCTTATCACGTAACGGGGCAGCTAAGGAGCCCAAAGATGCCATTTTGGCCTCCATTCAGTGGAAATTTGCTACGATTCCTAGCGGTGACATTTATTGAGTTCCAGAATCCATTTGTAGTGATTCCGACTCGCATGGGCTAGTAGAAAGCTATTTTTGAAATCCATAAGTCCATGTCTCGATAGGCATCGCGATGGCTCGCAAAAAAATTGACGGTTTTCAAAAAAGAGGTCATTCGCCTCCGCTCGACGTGCATTTCTATCAACATTTATGGAGATTGGCAGATTTTTGACCAAGATAGATCCAAATACCACGAAAGTGACCCGTTGGAAGCCCAACAGATGTAATTTAACGATCGAAAAAGTAAAATTTTACAGTGTATCACATGGGCAAGTCGAAGAGACAAAAGATGCCATTTTGGCATCCATTCATGCAGCATTTCTCACAACATTTCTTGCGACATGGATTTTTGACCAAGATAGATCCGGGGCCGCCACAAAAAGTGACCCGTTGGAAGCCCAATAGGATGTAATTCAACGTATCAATAAGTAAAATTTTACGTGTATCACGTGGGCAAACAAGAGACAAAAGATGCCATTTTGGCCTCCGCTCGAAAGCAGATTGGCCAACATTTCGAGATTGGCGGATTTTTGACCAAAATAGATCCAAATAGCCATGAAAAGTGACCCGTTGGAAGCCCAACATGACCTAATTTAGAGGATCAAAAGTATAATTTTACAGCTTATCACATGGGGCAGCTAAGGAGCCCAAAGATGCCATTTTGGCCTCCATTCACCGAAGGAAATTTGGCCACGCATTCCTAGCGTGACATTTTTTGAGTTCCGTGAATGACCTAATTTAGAG